>RJWK010040022.1:0-20140 GCA_004363435.1 Platanista minor | reverse complement strand
CAGTGATAGAGTTATCATAACAGCTTTGAACCGGTTGTAATCAACATAAGAATGTCTATAATAAACATGAAAAGTCTTGGCTTTTATCATGATATAAACAAGTAAGTCTTTCTTTTTTCTCATTATGAAGATTCCTATTTTGATAACTACCTTATTATATATTTTATGAATTTTAATTTTTAATGATACCGAAAGCTACAGTAGTGAGTACTGTTGAGAATGAATCATGTAGCTCTGGCTTTAATATTCAAATAAATGAAAACAATGGCTCCTGTGATGGTGAATTTTACGTATCAGTTTGACTAGGTCACGGGGTACCTAGACATACGTACGGTCCAACAGTATTGAGTGTGTCTGTGAGGGTTTGGCTTTGGAAGAGATTAAAATTTGAATCCATAGACAAAACAGATAGGCCCCTCTAATGTGGATAGGCTTCATCCAACTAACTGAATACCGGAATAGAACAAAAAGGTTGAGTAAGAGGGACATTATTCTGCCTGTTTGAGCTTGTCACTGGTTTTCTCTTGCACTTGGACTGGAACTTATACCAATCGGCTCTCCTGGTTCTCAGGCCTTTGGACCCAGAATGGAACTATACTACTGGTTTTCCTGGGTCTCTGGCTTGCCAATTGCAGATCTTGGGACTTCTCAGCCTCCATATTTGCATGAGCCAATTCCTTATAATAAGTTTTTATTAATAAGTATATATCCTATTGGTTTGTTAATAAAAATTAATAAATATCCTATTGGTTCCGTTTCTCTGAATAATCCTAATACAACTTCTTATACCCTTGAGTTACACCATGGTAATTCCAAGCATTTTCCAAGCATAAATTCCAAGCATAAATAAATTTTAGCTTGGTGGGTTTTGTATGATGATATTGGTTTAGTGGCTCAAGAAAATCAAAAGTTGGTGATTTGTGTAACACATGTGAAAAGCCAAGAGCAGCTCTTCCTTTCATGTTCTAAACAGTGGTTTTCAACATGTGGTCCCGATTAGCAGCAATACACCTATCTGAAACATATTAGAAACACTATTTATTAGGACCCATCCCAGCTACTGAATCAGAAACTCTGGGGTGGGAACCAGCAACTTGTGTTTTAACAAGGCCTTCAGATGATTTTGATATGTTCTACAATTTGAGGACCACTAATCTAGAATCTCAACCTAACCATTCATTAAGGAGAGGAGTAGTAGATTTTAAATTATGGGGCCAAGTAAAAAAAAAACAAAAAACAAAAAAACAAAAAAAAAGAACCCCAAAAAAACCAGGATTCATAATCCTCAATTCACCAAGACACTGAAGAAAAGGCAGCCATCATTGTATAAACAGTGGTCAAAAATCAATTGGTGTGAGAGGGCAGACAGCAGAAGCAAGAGGAACTACAATCCTGCAGCCTGCAGAACAAAAACCACATTCACAGAAAGATAGACAAAATGAAAAGGCAGAGGACTATGTACCAGATGAAAGAACAAGATAAAACCCCAGAACAAGATAAAGCTAAATGAAGTGGAGATAGGTATCCTTCCAGAAAAAGAATTCAGAATAATGATAGTGAAGATGATCCAGGACCTCGGAAAAAGAATGGAGGCAAAGATCCAGAAGATGCAAGAAATGTTTAACAAAGACCTAGAAGAATTAAAGAAAAAACAAACAGAGATGAACAATACAATAACTGAGATGAAAAATATACTAGAAGGAATCAATAGCAGAATAACTGAGGCAGAAGAACAGATTAGTGACCTGGAAGACACAATGGTGGAATTCACTGCCGTGGAAAAGAATAAATAAAAAAGGAATGAAAAGAAATGAAGACACCCTAAGAGACCTCAGGGACAACATTAAATGCACCAACATTCGCATTATAGGGTACCAGAAGGAGAATAGACAGAGAGAGGACCCAAAAAAGTATTTGAAGAGATTATAGTCGAAATCTTTCCTAACATGGGAAAGGAAATAGCAACCCAAGTCCAGGAAGTGCAGAGAGTCCCAGGCAGGATAAACCCAGGGAGAAACACACTGAGACACAGTCATCAAATTGACAAAAATGAAAGACAAAGAAAAATTATTAAAAGCAACAAGGGAAAAACGACAATTAACATACAAGGGAACTCCCATAAGGTTAACAGCTGACTTCTCAGCAGACACTCTACAAGCCAGAAGGGAGTGGCACGATATATTTAAAGTGATGAAGGGAAGAATCTACAACCAAGATTACTCTACCCAGCAAGGATCTGATTCAGATTCAACAGAAAAATCAAAAGCTTTGCAAACTAGCAAAAGCTAAGAGACTGCAGCACCACCAAACCAGCTTTACAACAAATGCTAAAGGAACTTCTCTAAGTGGGAAACACAAGAGAAGAAAAGGACCTACAAAAACAAACCGCAAAAATTAAGAAAATGGTAATAGGAACATACATATCGATAATCACCTTAAATGTGAATGGATTAAGTGCCCCAACCAAAAGATACAAACCAGCTGAATGGATACAAAAACAAGACCCATATATATGCTGTCTAAAAGAGACACACTTCAGACCTAGAGACACATACAGACTGAAAGTGAGGAGAAGGAAAAAGATACTCCATGCAGATGGAAATCAAAAGAAAGCTGGACTAGCAATACTCATATCAGATAAAATAGACTTTAAAATAAAGAATGTTACAAGAGACAAAGAAGGACACTACATAATGATCAAGAGATCAATCCAAGAAGATATAACAATTATAAATATATACGCACCCAACATAGGAGCACCACAATACATAAGGCAACTGCTAACAGCTATAAAAGAGGAAATCGACAGTGACACAATTATAGTGGGGGACTCTAACACCTCACTTACACCAATGGACAGATCATCCAGACAGAAAATTAATAAGGAAACACAAGCTTTAAATGACACAACAGACCAGATAGATTTAATTGATATATACAGGACATTCCGCCCCAAACCAGCAGATTACACTTCTCAAGTGCACACGGAACATTCTCCAGAATAGATCACATCTTGGGTCACAAATCAAGCCTCAGTAAATTTAAGAATATTGAAATCATATCAAGCGTCTTTTCTGACCACAATGCTATGAGATTAGAAATCAGTTACAGGGAAAAAAAAAATATAAAAAACACAAACACGTGGAGGCTAAAAAATACGTTACTAAATAACCAAGAGATCACTGAAGAAATCAAAGAGGAAATCAAAAAATACCTAGAGACAAATCACAATGAACACGTGATGATCCAAAACCTATGGGATGCAGCAAAAGCAGTTCTAAGAGGGAGGTTTATAGTAATACAATCCTACCTCAAGAAACAAGAAAAATCTCAAATAAACAATCTAACCTTACACCTAAAGGAACTAGAGAAAGAAGAACAAAATAACCCAAAGTTAGAAGAAGGAAAGAAATCATAAAGATCAGAGCAGAAATAAATGAAATAGAAACAAAGAAAACAATAGCAAAGATCAATAAAACTAAAAGCTGGTTCTTTGAGAAGATAAACAAAATTGATAAACCCTTAGCCAGATTCACCAAGAAAAAGAGGGAGAGGACTCAAATCAGTAAAATTAGAAATGAAAAAGAAAAAGTTACAACAGACACCACAGAAATACAAAGCATCCTAAGAGACTACTACAAGCAACTCTATGCCAGTAAAATGGACAACCTGGAAAAAACGGACAAATTCTCAGAAAGGTATAACCTTCCAAAATGGAATCAGGAAGAAATAGAAAATATGAACAGACCAATCACAAGTAATGAAATTGAAACTGGGATTAAAAATCTTCCAACAAACAAAAGTCCAGGACCAGATGGCTTCACAGGTGAATTCTATCAAACATTTAGAGAAGAGCTAACACCCATCCTTCTCAAACTCTTCCAAAAAATTTCAGAGGAAGGAAAACTCCCAAACTCATTCTTCGAGGCCACCATCACCCTGATACCAACACCAGACAAAGGTACTACAAAAAAAGAAAATTACAAGCCAATGTCACTGATGAATATAGATGCAAAAACTCTCAACAAAATACTAGCACGCAGAACCCAACAACACATTAAAAGGATCATACACCATGATCAAGTGGGATTTATCCCAAGGTTGCAAGGATTCTTCAATATACGCAAATCAATCAATGTGATCCACTATATTAACAAATTGAAGAATAAAAACCATATGATCATCTCAACAGATGCAGAAAAAGCTTTTGACAAAATTCAATACCTATTTATGATAAAAACTCTCCAGAAAGTGGGCATAGAGGGAACTGACCTCAACATAATAAAGGCCATATATGACAAATCCACAGCAAACATCATTCTCAATGGTGAAAAACTGAAAGCAATTCCTCTAAGATCAGTAACAAGACAAGGATGTCCACTCTCACCACTGTTATTCAACATAGTTTTGGAAGTCCTAGTCATGACAGAGAAGAAGAAGAAATAAAAAGAATACAAATTGGAAAAGAAGAAAACTGTCACTGTTTGCAGATGACATAATACTATACATAGGGAATCCTAAATGCCACCAGAAAACTACTAGAGCTAATCAATGAATTTGGTAAAGTTGCAGGATACCAAATTAAGGCACAGAAATCTCTTACATTCCTATACACTAACAATGAAAGACCAGAAAGAGAAATTAAGGAAACAATCCCATTCACCACTGCAACAAAAAGAATAAAATACCTAGGAATAAACCTACCTTAAGAGGTAAAAGACCTGTACTGAGAGAACTATAAGACACTAATGAAAGAAATCAAAGATGACACAAACAGCTGAAGAGATATACCATGTTTTGGGATTGGAAGAATCAATATTGTAAAAATGACTATACTACCCAAAACAATCTACAGATTCAGTATAATCCCTATCCAATTACCAATGGCATTTTTTACAGAACCAGAACAAAAAAATCTTAAAATCTGTATGGAGACACAAAAGACCCTGAATAGACAAAGTCGTCTTTTTAAAAATTTATTTATTTGTTTATTTATTTATTTTTGGCTGTGTTGGGTCTTCGTTTCTGTGCGAGGGCTTTCTTTAGTTGCAGCGAGCGGGGGCCACTCTTCATCGTGGTGCGCGGGCCTCTCTTGTTGCGGAGCACAGGCTCCAGACGTGCAGGCTCAGGAGTTGTGGCTCACAGGCCTAGCTGCTCCGCGGCATGTGGGATCTTCTCAGACCAGGGCTCGAACCCGTGTCCCCTGCATTGGCAGGCAGATTCTCAACCACTGCGCCACCGGGGAAGCCCAGCCAAAGTCATCTTGAGGGAAAGAAACGGAGCTGGAGGAATCAGACTCCCTGACTTTAGACTACACTACAAAGCTACAGTAATCAAGACAATATGGTACTGACACAAAAACAGAAATATAGATCAATGGAACAGGATAGAAAGCCCAGAGATAAACCCATGCACCTATGGCTAACTCATCTATGACAAAGGAGGCAAGGATATACAATGGAGAAAAGACAGCCTCATCAATAAATGGTGCTGGGAAAACTGGACAGCTATACGTAAAAGAACGAAAGTAGAACACTCCCTAACACCATATGCAAAAATAAACTCAAAATGGATTAAAGGCTTAAATGTAAGACTAGACACTATAAAACTCTTAGAGGAAAACATAGGAAGAACACTCTTTGACATAAATCACAGCAAGATCTTTTTTGACCCACCTCCTAGCGTAACGGAAATAAATACAAAAATAAACAAATGGGACCTAATGAAAATTAAAAGCTTTTGCACAGCAACGGAAACTATAAACAAGACAAAAAGACAACCCTCAGAATGGGAGAAAATTTTTACAAACAAAGAAACCAACAAAGGATTAATCTCCAAAATATATAAACAGCTCATGTAGCTCAATATTAAAGAAACAAACAATCCAATTCAAAAATGGGCAGAAGATGTAAATAGACATTTCTCCAAAGAAGACATACAGATGGCTAAGAGGCACATGAAAAGCTGCTTGACATCACTAATTATTAGAGAAATGCAAATCAAAACTACAATGAGGTATCACCTCACACCAGTTAGAATGGGCATCATCAGAAAATTTCCAAACAACAGATGCTGGAGAGGGTGTGGAGAAAAAGGAACCCTCTTACACTGTTGGTGGGAATGTAAATTGATACAGCCACTATGGAGAACAGTGTGGAGGCTCCTTAAAAAACTAAAAATAGAATTACCCTATGCCCCAGCATTTCCACTACTGGGCATATGCCCAGACAAAACCGTAATTCAAAAAGACACATGCACTCCAATGTTCATTGCAGCACTATTTACAATAGCCGGGTCATGGAGGCAACCTAAATGCCCATCCACAAATGAATGGATAAAGAATATACAATGGATTATTACTCAGCCATAAAAAGGAACAAAACTGGGTCATTCGTAGAGACATGCATGGACCTAGGGACTGTCATACAGAGTGAAGTAAGTCACAAAGAGAAAAACAAATATCATATATTAATGTGTGTATGTGATATCTAGAAAAATGGTACAGATTAACCTGTTTGCAAGGCAGAAACAGAGACAAAGATATAGAGAACAAATGTATGTACACCAAGGGGGGAAAGCGGGGTCGGGGTTGGCGGGGGGGGGATGAATTGGGAGACTGGGATTAACATATATACACTAATATGTATAAAATAGATAACTAAGAAAATCCTGTTATATAAAAAAATAAATAAAATAAAATTCAAAAAATAAAAAATAAATAAAAGAAAAAAAACCAGAAAAAAAGAATTAACTGGTGGCAGCAAGATTCAGCAGATTGCAAGACTTTCCTTCTAAAGCCAAGGATGCATTTTCTCCAAATATGGTTGAAGCAAATTAAAAGTCAAACTACAAAATATGAAATATAATAAAGGAAAATTGGCTTCTACACAAAGTGTAACTAAATCTATTCAAAACATGGTTTTGAAAATTGGCAGCTGGCACTGAATTCATCAGAAGATGTCTGCCGTAAGATTCCCACCAATGGCCCAGTTCAAAATTATATATAATATACTCATATATAAACTTGTTACTGAGAAGCGTGAGAATATCAAGTAAAGCATAGTTTTTGAATCCTCCTCCAAGAAGACCAGGCAGCTCAGAAGAGCTGAGATGGTTCCCAGTGAGATTAGGATTTATGGAGAAATCCCTTCATCTTAACCCCTACTCCATCCCACCCCACATGGCAGCACAGGCTGAAGACAGATCCCTGAACCAAGCTATTGGAGCATTCAGAAGATGCTCCCAGGATACCTGACACCTGGTCCTACAGACCATGAAGTGAAATGGAAGAAATCAGGCCAATATTTTCAAAACCTCCCAAGGGCAAATTACCTGAATTCACTGGGACACTAAGGCAGCAAGTAACAAGAACTAATTCCTGCCCAGTTTAAGGCAAAAAAAGAGAGAATTTGCTATGAGATAAAAAGGTGTCTCATAGAAATCAAGGGCAGGAATTGCTTGGATCTCAGGATATAGAACTAGGAAGTTGAAAGGAACTCTCTCCATCTCTCCCTTTCTCTCAACTTTGTCTGTTTTGTTCTTCACTATCTCTGCATCTCAGGTACATGTGGCTGAATTTGGCCACCCCCAATTTGAGTCTGCATGTTGACTTCTAGCCACACAGACAAGCTGACTCTATCTTCTCTTGGTCCTAGTTACAGATTTCCAAGAAAGAGAACCACGTGACCCTGCTTGCGTCATGGCCAGCTTTGGCCCAGTTTGCCGGTGAGGGTATAGTCGTTCATTACAGAAATGGCTGCTGGGGTCCTTCCTGGAGGAAGGAAAGGAACAGGCAGTTTCCAGAATAACATGGGAGTAGATGGCTCTGTGGTTAGAAAGATACCTCAAGATGACTACTGCCCTACCAGAGAAGTATGTCACCCAAGACAAACCAATTAGCTCTCTCTATCTGAAAATCTCTCAGGTGGTTAATGGAGCTAATCTGGAAAGGCTGCATGGAGGAGGTGTTTGTAGCATCTCTTATAGCACTGGTTTTCAATATAATGGTATATTGGGATGAATTGAGAAGCAAATAAGCAGTCACTAACCAAAGTTTGCAACTTTTGACTTACCTTAATTACCAAACTATTATCATCATACCCAATCCATATGGTGAAATTTTATAGAAAATCTTTGGTATATGTATCATAATGCAACTCAAGAAACAATACACCATTGTCTTCATTTATTTGAGTATTAAAGCCAGAACTACACAACTCATTCCTGACAGTACTCTTTACTACAGTATTTGACATCCTTAAAAATATAACAGGATTGCTGTTGAAATAGAGTTTATTCTTACTTAGGAAGAAAAAGATTTCTTCCCTGTCATGATAAATCCAAGATTTTTGATAGGTTGGTGGGATTCAGTGTAAACAAGATTGAGAGCCACTAATATGTACTACATGGGATGGATAACTAAGATTTGCCTGGATTTTCCCACTATTACCAGGAAGAGGGAAAATCATGAATGTTCTTTTCCTTGAAGCAAAAAGTATTTATATAAATTTTAAGATTCTTCCATATCTCATCAAGTAATGAGTCATGTCTACTATCTGTTGTTGAAAGAAAGTGTTTTAAAGTACGTATATAGAATTCACTGTCCTTTAAAATCTCACAAGAATCTTCTGGATAAATAAGTCCCTTTATAATATATTTTCTTAATCCTGCACATGACCCGAGGAAATCTGGATTTTTCTCTCTTGTGACTCTTTTCACTTTTTTGTTCTATGATTTGTGAATATGTCTACATAAAAGGGATTTAAATGGCTTCACTGTATAGAATAACCAATCAGTCCTGCAAACTATCTTATAAAATAGTACCCTGAGCTAAGATTAGGAACTAATCTTTCCTTTCAAGGTTCGGATCCAAAGAAAGAAATCATTTGGCCTGTAGACACACAGAGGTACGTCCACCCCCAACATAGTCCCCTTTGACTCTAGAATAGACCCTGCGATTTCTGAATACAAATCAAGTTTATAAAAATAAAATAATCTGAGTTAGATGGCAAATTAAACCATTCTAAGTCAATAGCATCTTAGTCCCAACTACTTTGTTAGATTTTAATGGAGCCAAAACCAGAGCTTTAAGGGAATGTGATAACAGATCCGGTAAGCTAGAATTTGGAGACTTCATAAGACTTGAAAAGAACATAGAGAATTGAGACACTTGTCTACTCAACTATTTTATAAAACCCCAGGGCTCATTCTACTGTGCATTTGCTCATCAAACAAATTTAGTCAACAAATACGAACTGAGCATACACTACCGCTATTCCAGGCAGTGGAACAAGAGAAGCAAACTCTGCTTGGTGGCTGAGAGTAACATACATTTCCTAACTTAAAATCAAGAATAACCCCAACTGGGTTAAACTGCCCCTTGGTCCAGGGAAGTTTATGTCATAAACCAAAATAAAGGCACCCCTTTAGAAGAACCTCATTACTATCAAAGATTCTTTGATTTTATAGGCGCTTATCCATGAAGTGTTTAACACCCAGGTGCTGTTTTATTTTGGATCATGGACTAGATGTGATGGCTTTTCTTGAGGAATCTTAGATCCCAGCTGTTAGGATCAAATCCAGAGAGATAAGAGGAGTGAACTTCCCTCTTCCTCTCTCTCTTGTTGATTGAAGGACTTTATATGAACTTGCTATGGGTGGGGAGGTGGAATCATGGGGGCTCAGAAAACCCAGCAACAGTCTCCACTGCTTTTCCTCTTTGTTGGTCCAAAACTGCGACTTGGATTACCATGGTTTGGGAATTGAAATTCTGACATGAACAATTAAATTCTGTATTTATGTTCCTAGCAATTTCATCTTGTCACTTGTGGTTTTCTTCAAATTACAAAACAATTAAATGAAGAATTTGGCAAAGAAAGTGAACCAGATGCAAGTTTCTTGTCCTCACTCCTCCCCCCATTCCCTTTGAATGGCAGGAAAAGGAACGTAATTTTAAGTCTCCCCAGCTCTTCAGCTGTGGAACAGCTGAACAGGCATCTTGAGGAGAAAGTGTCTCTTTCGCTAAAGAGTGTGATGCAGTGTTTTATCTGCAATGTTGAAGAGAAAAGCCCTTGAAGTACAGAACTCCCTAAGAGAAATGAAACACACACATACTCCAACCTCAGCATTTATTATCCTGACATTGCAATTTAGTAAACAAAAGGCACAAAAAGTGTCATTCCAGTCTACGTTTTGGTAAACTATATATATGAGGGGTTCCTTAAAAACGTAATAAAGTTGAAAGCTTATTCTTAAATATAAATGAAGATCTAACATCTAAACTTGTCTAGTATACAACAAATGATATTGTCATATCCGTTTAGAGGAATACTCAGAATTTTAATTCTTTTCTCCAGGTGGACGGTGCATAAGAGCAAATGCATTTCATATACCTCTCACATTCTGTATATCCATTTCATCAGAGAGGTAGAGAACTTATTTTTGATGGATTTAGATCTACCACCTGCATAAAATCTTTGCACCTTTTAAAGATCCTTCCGTTTGTAGCACTAGCAAGGAATCTGATAAATTGGCCCAGGATGCTCTTACAGATACTTGGAGGATGAACTCCAAGCCATCTGAGAGCAGAGCATCTCCAATCAGGTAATGGAGTGCAGACTATTGGGAAGACAATATACATCAACAAACCCAGAAAGTTTGGCTGTACACTTCTCAAAGTTAAACCCAAAGTATCATGTTACATTTTATTCTGAAAGAGGCAACAGAGCCTCTGCATAATGATTTCCAATGCTGAAATAAAAAGAGAAAGAACTTTCCCATTTTTCCTGACCCATAACTTACTATCAGGCTAAAAGGCTATCAGGTGGAGGAAATGCTATTTGCCTGAGTGGTTCCACTTTTTGTCTCCATCACCTTCCCCCACCCCCAAACATACACACTGACTGAAAACAAAGAAAGGTAACCTGAGTTTTGCTTCTCCTTCTAAGGAACAAGGCAAGGTGGGGAAAGTAGTCTTTTGAATTAGACAAAAGTGGATTTTAGTAACACTGGCTGCGAAACTTACTAGCCATGGGATCTAGGACAGGTAATTTTCTCTGTTTTATGATGAGACTGATTATGAGATATTTTCTCTGTTCTAAATGGTTTTCTCATCTTACAAAAATGGAGAAATACCATCACTTACATCATGAAGTTACTGTGAGGTAATGTATGGAAAATCCTAGTGAAGCAATTCTTAGCAGAGGGCAAGCATTGCCTGAATGCTATCTATCATCATTGATATCAGAATTCAAGCTCAGCTGAAGTCCCACTGCCTCTGATGAGTTAGTATTTGCTCCCTCTTTGTGCTCACAAGATTTAATGTCGATACTTATGCCTGGCATTTATTTATTCCCCGGAATTTGAATTACTTTTTTTAACATTTATATTTTGCCTAACTTTCCTAAACTGAATGACTCTTATTTTTAAAAAACCTAATTTTTCTGTACTACAAAAACAACACATGTTCCGGATGACAAATTTAGCAAATTGATATAAGAAAGGTAAATAAAAATCATCATTGTCTCATGCCTCGATGGTAACATTTTGGTGCAGATCCTTCCAGGTTTTTGTTGGTTTGTTTTTTTGTTTTTGCACTATGGGTACATATCTGGCTATCATAGTATAAAATATGTTTTCTTCACCTATTTTCTCCCAACAAATATAGAGAACATTTAATATAAAAATATATTAAATATTCTTTTGAAACACTGATTCTAATGACTGCTACTATATGGCTGTATGGATCTAAGGTAATTGAATCAAACAATCCCCTATTGTTGGATATTTAGGCTATTTCCAAATTGTTACTTTAATAAACCAAAACTTTTTAATGCAAGATTTTTAAGAGGAGGATATATCTTTTTTCGATTTGAATGCCCTATCTGTCTAGCATACAGCCATAGATCAACACAGTAAACATCTGTGGATCTGGGATTCAGAAGTATGGATGAGAGTGAACCTCAGAGACTGGGTTGTACCAGAGGCTCAGTGTGGAGGGCAGACATGACAGCCCCATCCCTATCTATCCTAGAGAGCCACATATTTGTTTTAAAGACCATCACATCTCCACATTTCTCTTTCCACCTGCCTCTTCCCAGTGGATCTTCCTGAAGCCTTCCTCGTCTCAGTAAACTTCCAAAATACATGACTATCTTACCTTAGTAGCCAAGCTTTGGCTGTGTGTATGTGTGTTCATCTTTTTATTGAAGTAAAACATACATAGGAAAAATGCACATGTAAGTGCAGTTCAATGAATTTTCATAAACTGAACACACCCATGAAACCAGCACTCAGATCAAGAAACAGCATTTCCAGAACCCTACAGCACGCCCACTTATGCTTCCTTCTAACCGCTGTCCTAACTTCTAACACCATAGACTACTTTGCATGATTTTGTACTTTGTATAAGTGGAATCGTACTCTTCATACTCTATTTTGCCTGGCCTCTTTTCTCAATATTGCACTTACAAGGTTCACCCAGGGTGCTGTGTGTTTTTCACAATTATGGTCAGTAGACTGTTCCATGTGCGACTTGAAAGTGGTTTTTCAACTTTTATCTTTTTCAGCAGTAGAAACTTTCTTTGATGCAAAACCTCATGTGGGATCCATCATACAAAACACCAAACAGGAGAGAAACTGTGCTGGTAGGAGCAGGGGTGGAAGGCCTGGATCACCATCTATTACTTCCCTTTGACCCACTCTCTACTGCCTCCAATACACACTCAGCACTATGATTGTGACTGATTTGTATTTCTGCTCTATAATTTTCTCTACTTGCCAAAGACAGTTTTATATGCATACATATGTATGTGTGTGCATGTGTACATCTTTGTCACCTTTATCCCATGAATATACCATCCATTTAAATGCTACGCTGTACAAGTCTCTCAAAATGATATATTTCTCACTTCAGCCAGTGGAGCCATGACAGTTATGACAAAACCACATCCAGGTCTGGGATTGGAAAAAGTCTAGGGTGAAATGTTTACAGAGAAGAGAAATCAGCTAAGATATCAATGTGGTGGTTCTCAGTATCTATGGGCCAATATAAGATGCCTCCTTAAAAAGGAGGAAAAATGGTATCCAAACACAACCATGGTTCACATCACCATTTAACCAGCTGTCTGCCTTTATTGGAGTCACAGGAACAGATTTGTCCTGTAGAAGGAGAGAGCTCTTTCACTGGGACGTGAGGAAAACAACCAAAGTGCAGTGACTGTCATCCCTTATAACCAAGTCAGCAATTGCAGTGCTCAAACTGGATGTGTTTTTCTTGGCATGGCCAAGCTAAACTTTTGTCATTCACTAAGCAGACATCCACCAAATTAGAAACACTGGGACAGGCAATTTCTCTGATGTTTTGGTTTTAACAGTACTGATCTGTAATTATTTCTCCAAACAAAAAGAAAGTGTTTGACAGAGACATTTAAAGACCTAAAACAACTTTCTTATAGGAAACACATGCTTCTTCTCCAAATTAACACACACCATTATGCTAATAGGAGGACGCTCAGCAAGTGGAATTTGCTAGGGATTTGTTGCGGGGAGGGGGAGCGCTGAGGGGGTGATGAGAAGGTAAGAGGCAATTGACTTTTGTTAGGTGTCCTGAACAGATGCCAAAAGAGTGAAGGCCAACAAATGTGTCCTTAAAATGACCCTATTACACACACTGGGCAAGTATCTTTGCTTTTCATGGGATTGTACAAAGTTGAGCTTCAGAAAACACATGGAGAATGAATTTCTAGTTTGTATTAGTGCCTTCTCACCTAGTCCCTATATTGGATCATATGGCTCTTTAGGCTCGAAGGCAAATAGGTTTGTACACAGCTAGTGGGGGTGGGGGTCTTTGTAACTTCGGTGGTACAGCCTGACGTGAGAACATAAACTCAGCCCTTTCTCAGAAAGCACTTCATCCTCGTTCTCATTTTCCCTCCATCTTCAAAACCGACCACAATCTCAGTGATAAACAGAAAGAAGTGACACATCCACATCAACGCACTTAGTATATACTTGGAGATACTTGAATTTGGAAATGAGGCATTTATAAACCACAGTAATAGGAGGAAACTTTTACAATTAAGTACTTTTGGTGATTAGCAGCACCAAGCTTGATAAAAAACAATGAATTTTAGGATGTTTCAGTAAACTTCTATATTACTCTGCACTTAAGGGGTGGTTTCATTTGTGTGATGGTGAGTAGCCAGGAATGCAAAAAGAAAAGTGCAGGGAGGAAAGTTTTTGCGAAAGTCATGCTTTCTTGATTTATTTTTTTAATAAAAATTAAGAAGAATACTGCCAAAATTTTCTTCCATTTATCATTAACTCATACATTCCCTATCATCATCTTTACTCTTAGGAATCGCCTCCATATCTTATTTGAGTCTATCTAAGCTCCTTTCACTCCAGTACTGGTCATGGCAAAAATCTCCAAGATCTTCAGGGACCCAGAAATTTTTTTGGTTTGTTTGCTTTCGTTTGTTTGTTTTCAAGGTGTCCTTTCCTTTGTTTTTGTTTGCTAAAAAGAACATTCCCTGCCCAGTCCATCCCCCCAATAGCTTTCAGTTTGTTTACAAAATATGTTCAGGTTCCACTTCGATAAGTATCATATCCATATTATTCACACTTGCACTTAGCACATTCCAGCCCCACATCAAAATGTAAATGGTACCAGGAAGGGACAGCACTTTAACCTCTTATCAATTATCATTGCTTCAGTATGAATCGGGCTATCTGCCTATTTCTAGAAAAATTAATCACTCCCTCCTCAGAGAGCTGCCATATAGCCCAGTTTTCCAAGTACTTTCCAATTTCATGTAATTGCTCCTTTCAAAAGGATGACTCATTAAACTTTTACCTACTTATATTTTATTTGTATACACTCATAATATTTTACATAAATTGAAATGTCAACCAAAAAAAGAAAAAACTCTTGCGTCAAAGCATGTGTCACGCATTTGCATTCTGAAAGTACGGTGTAGGCCTGAGGAGTTTGCATGTTACCAGCTTCAGCAGTCACTGGGATGTGTCACAGTGGTTTGCATACATGGCCCAACTTCCTCCCCAGATGATGTCTCCTCAAAGACAAAGTCCATTGCGGGTGATCAATAAATGTTTCCCTATGATTAGTGGAGAACAGGATTCTAAGTGGGCCACGAAATTTGGATTTAAGAAATAAATGAACCCAACAACATGTGCACTGGTCTGGGTAAATGCGATCTGACACAGAGAATTACTGGAGGAAAAGGGGTCTCAAACAACAAATGACAGCACGAGACTTTTAAAGCAGAGGTTCTCAATCATGTCAGGGATGATTCTGCTCCCCACGGAATATTTGGCAATGTCTGGAGACATTTTATGGTTGTCACAACTGAGGGGATGCTAGTGGCATCTAGTGGGTAGAGTCCATGAAGGCGGCGAAACATCCTACGATGTACAGAACAACCCCCATAGGTCAGAATTAGCTGACCCCAAATGTCAGTAGTATGGAGGTTGAGAGAGCCTTCTCCAGGGCATTAAGTCAGTAGATTTGGGTAGGAGAAGTGTGGGTGGCGTGGGGCTGAAACCAAAAAAATAATAAAATAACCTGCATAAATTATCTCCTTTAGGGCTTCCCTGGTGGCGCAGTGGTTGAGGGTCCGCCTGCCGATGCAGGGGACACGGGTTCGTGCCCCGGTCCGGGAAGATCCCACATGCCGCGGAGCGGCTGGGCCCGTGAGCCATGGCCGCTGAGCCTGCGCGTCCGGAGCGTGTGCTCCGCAACGGGAGAGGCCACAGCAGCGAGAGGCCCGCGTACCGCAAAAACAAACAAACAAACAACAACAAAAAAAAATTATCTCCTTTAATACTGGCAACAATTCCTTGAGGTAGAAATTACCATTATCATACTTTATGGATGAAGAAACTGAGGTACAGGAACTTACTCAAGGTCATACAAGTAGTACATAGTACAACTGGCATCTGAAGCCAGGGTCTCTTAATCTCTTAACCACTCCCACAAACTTTGCCTCTACTGGGATAATTTATTAGATTCTCATTTCCAATTAATAAAATTAAAGATAGCATGCAAAATGTAATAGCATGTTAAAATGCGGTAAGAGTAAAACAAATAAAAAAGCATTGTGTTAAAATGCAGTAAGAGTAAAACAAATAAAAAAGCATCATGGCAAGAAAAGGAAGATATAAAATGCCAGAAGTGAAAAACACACATTGGTACACATTGACTAAAGCTGGCCTTCAAAGTCGGCTTTGAATTTCCAAGTGGACAAAGCAAAAAGGGAACTGCAATCAGTTACGTAATGCACATTGTTCATAAGATAAAAAGCCCACCAGCCTTACAAAACTAAACATACTCTTACCAGAGGATCCAGCAATTGAACTCCTTGGTATATAGCCCCAAGAGTTGAACACTTATATCCACACAAACACCTGCACACAGGTATTTATAGCAGATTTATCCATAATTGCCAAAACTTAGAAGTAACCAAGATGTCCTTCAGTAGATGAATGGATAAATAAACTGCGATAAATTCAGCACTAAAAAGCAATGTATTATCAAGACTTGGAGGAAATTTAAATGCATATTACTAAGTGAAATGAGCCAACCTGAAGAGGCTACGTACTGTATGATTCCAACTATATGACATTCTGAAACAAACAAAACTACAGAGACATTGAAAAGGTCAGTGGTTCTCAGGGGCTGGGGTTGGGTGGGAAGAGGGATGAATAGGTAGAGCAAAAAGTGTTAGTGCCATGAGACTACTCCGTGTGATACCATAAGGGTGGATATATGTCATTATATATTTTTCTAAACCCAAAGAACGTACACCACCAAAAGTGAACCCCAGTGTAAACTATGGACTCTGGATGATAACGACGTGTCAGTGTAGGATCATCAATTGTAACAAATGTACCCCTCAGGCGGGGGTGTCAGTGGGGAAAGCAATGCAGGCCCGGGAGCAGGAACTATATGGGAACTCTCTACACCTTCCTCTCAATTTTGCTGTGACCCTAAAACTTCCTTAAAAAGCACGTCTAGGGCTTCCCTGGTGGCGCAGTGGTTGAGAGTCCGCCTGCCGATGCAGGGGACACAGGTTCGTGCCCCAGTCCGGGAGGATGCCACATGGCGCAGAGCGGCTGGGCCCGAGAGCCGTGGCCGCTGAGCCTGTGCGTCCGGAGCCTGTGCTCCACAGCGGGAGAGGCCACAGCAGTGAGAGTCCCGTGTACCGCAAAAAAAAAAAAAAAAAAAAAAAAGCAAGTCTGTTTAAAAATAAAAACAAACCAACCAACAAAAAAAAGCCGCCAAAAAACCCAAAACAAAATCCTACTAGTAACTCAGGAGGAATCAAAGTTTGCCAGCTCAGAGCACTGAGAAACCTTTCTCAAGAGTCTTCCTAAGTAGGCTATTACTTGTACCTTCAAGAATATCTTGATAATAAATAAAATAGTGAGTTTCATTTGGCCATTTTTCTCAGCATCCCTCAGAATCCAAAACAATTTGTTCAAAGTGACAGATTATATATACATGGATCAAAATGGCCCAAAGGTGCAAACCTTTCATGGTCTGACGGAGATTAGGTACCGAGACCAAAAGGACGGGTGGGCTACAACACCATGCATCAGTCCTTTTGGGATCCTCACTTTACCTTTTTAGAATTCAGTTTCCACGTGTGTAAAATGGGAATGTTAATAGTGTATACCTTGTTAGGCAATGGTTTATCATCTTTTAATCCATTCAGCAAATACTAATTGGATGCTTACTTAATGTTTGCCACTGTCCGGGGCCTGCATCTGGGTTACAGAGATGAACAGGACAGTTATCATCCCTGCTGTCACAGAGTTACAGCTTAACGGCAGAGAAAGAGATTCACCAACACATACAACATAAAATCACACATCCAACAAACGTTTACTGAGCATCTAGAATGGGTTACGCACTGCACTGCAATGGATATATCTATCATGTCGTTGTTGCTTTAAAAGTGATCACTGTAAACAGTTCTGTCTTTTTGGATTCTTGCACTGAGTGGGGTCTGAGTGAAATGGCTAAGTGACTAAGTGGAGCAGATCTGAATGAGGAGAACTGGTAGGGCTGCTCTTATTCTTGTAAAGGTCTCGCACCTTTACTTGGGGGGGCAACATCTATACTGCAGTCTAAGTGAGCGAGGTTGTCCTGCAGGTGTGCAGTTCCCAGCCTGCACTACTGGACTCTCTGGCACTTGAGCCCAACTATCCACCCATCTAACGCTAGGCTACAAAAATCATTCAGTTTGGTCCCAAGAAAACCAATAGCAAGCTTCTTCAATATAGGATCAGATAAACATGCACTGTACAAAATCATGGTATTCCTTTGAATGTGCAGTGTTGAATCTATCAGTTCCACGAATCCAATTTGCTCAGTCAATATTACTAATATTCTCCGTTGTTCAGCTCTGGCAGAAGATACTTCTTTCTTCCCTGAACACTGGGACATAAAAGAGATTCATTTCCCTTCTGAAAGGAAGATCTACCAAGAGAAAAGGGAAAGAGAATGTGTTTTGTCACCTCTGGGCTAAAACCATTGTATTTCTCTAAAAGCAATCATCTTTAGACATTACAATGGCAAGTGCACGGCACCGCATAGCCGTTGTTTTAGTCGGTGTGCTTTGTCAGTTCCACCCCAGTCTGGATTCATTCTTCTCCAGAAATCTCATCAATCTCAAAAATCGAGTTTGATTTTTCCTATGAAATGACATTTGGCTGCACAAACATGCTCAACTGTATTGAAGGCACAGTCAAGAACACCAGCCTCTCAGTGATACAAACCCAGCCCGGATGACATGCATCAGAAGCCTTCAAACTCCCTACGCTTCCCCCCCAACCCCCAAAGAGTTCAAAAGGTCTAATTCTTTCCCACTTAGCTCTTGTCCATTCCCAGATCTGAGCTGGGAAAGGAGAATGCAAAGTTTATTTTAAATTATAGTTGGCTTTAAAAATGCACTGTGTTTTCAATTCTGAGAATGAACAAAAGAGAACTGTAGTTATCTGAAAAGACAGAGAAAAGGCTGTGCTCTCTAAATCATGCTATAATCTGCAACAGTTTTGTTATTACTAACTCTACCTAGTGTACTGTTAGACAAGATATATTATCTGGAAAGCTTACTTGACCCAGAGGGAATTGCTGTTCCAAAACAGCAAATATTGATGTGCATTTAATTGATGTTCAAATGAAGTTCAGCCTCTCAGAGATAAGATGTTTAAAGATACAAAACTAACCTGTTAAGGGGAGATACAGTTGATAATATGCTAAAAGACTGACTAATTTTATTGATAACACATATTTGCAGAGCTAAAGATAAAGCTAGAGCTTGCTTTTTGACCAAAAGCTAATAAATAAAAAGATGTTTCTAATTTTTATAGTAAGCTTAAACTTCAGAGATTTTATATTTGCCACCCAGCAAACAAGTTCTCTCAACACTTTCAAGAAGCAAAATTTCTGATCAAGGGAGGCAAGACTTTGATAAAAACCCTTAAAAATGGAAAGGCCAATAATTGCACAATTAATTAAACTGATTATTCTTTTTGTGCCATGATGAACAAATGCTAGTTGTAACATTAATTATGACAATGATATGACAGCTAATGCCTAAGCTATGAGATTATCTATACTATGTTTTGTGTTTTTCTTTAAGGAGGCATAAAATGAGTATGACAAGGAGCTATTAATTACTATGCACTTAATCAAGCAAAGATTCATGGAGAAGAAAGGTAGGCTTTTAGGTCGTGTCCATTCATATCTACCTACTTTAAAAACTAATATGAAAGGAATTAAACTTAGTATTTTGTTTTAGTTGCATAGTCACTTGTCCTATCACACCATGTAATGGGCATTAAGAGCCTTCTCTCCTGAGCAGTACCTTCCACAACAAGACCAGCAAAGAATGGGGCCTTTGAAGAAGACATGTGGGGCTTCCCTGGTGGCGCGGTGGTTGAGAGTCCGCCTGCCGATGCAGGGGACACGGGTTCGTGCCCCGGTCCGGGAAGATCCCACATGCCGCGGAGCAGCTGGGCCCGTGAGCTGTGGCCGCTGAGCCTGCGCTCCACAACGGGAGAGGCCACAACAGTGAGAGGCCCGCGTACCGCAAAAAAAAAAAAAAAAAAAAAA
>RJWK010040021.1:0-20140 GCA_004363435.1 Platanista minor | reverse complement strand
CAGACAAGCAAAAGCTAAGAGAATTCAGCACCACCAAACCAGCTCTACAACAAATGCTAAAGGAACTTCTCTAAGTGGGAAACACAAGAGAAGAAAAGGACCTACAAAAACAAACCCAAAACAATTAAGAAAATGGTCATAGGAACATACATATTGATAATTACCTTAAACGTGAATGGATTAAATGCTCCAACCAAAATACACAGGCTTGCTGAATGGATACAAAAACGAGACCCGTATATATGCTGTCAACAAGGGACCCACTTCAGACCTAGGGTCACATACAGACTGAAAGTGAGGGGATGGAAAAAGATATTCCATGCAAATGGAAATCAAAAGAAAGCTGGAGTAGCGATACTCATATCAGATAAAATAGACTTTAAAATGTTACAAGAGGCAAGGAAGGACACTACATAATGATCAAGGGATCAATCCAAGAAGAAGATATAACAATTATAAATATATATGCACCCAGCATAGGAGCACCTCAATACATAAGGCAACTGTTAACAGCTATAAAAGAGGAAATCAACAGTAACACAATAATAGTGGAGGACTTTAACACCTCACTTACACCAGTGGACAGATCATCCAAAATGAAAATAAATAAGGAAACAGAAGCTTTAAATGACGAGACAGATTTAATTGATATTTATAGGACATTCCATCCAAATGTAATTCCAGCAGATTACACTTTCTTCTCAAGTGCGCACAGAACATTCTCCAGGATAGATCACATCTTGGGTCACAAATCAAGCCTCAGTAAATTTAAGAAAATTGAAATCATATCAAGCATCTTTTCTGACCACAATACTATGAGATTAGAAATGAATTACAGGGAAAAAAACGTAAAAAACACAAACACATGGAGGCTAAACAATGCATTACTAAATAACTAAGAGATCACTGAAGAAATCAAAGAGGAAATCAAAAAATACCTAAAGACAAATGACAATGAAAACACGACGATCCAAAACCTATGGGATGCAGCAAAAGCAGTTCTAAGAGGGAAGTTTATAGCTATACAAGCCTACCTCAAGAAACAAGAAACATCTCAAATAAACAACCTAACCTTACACCTAAAGGAACTAGAGAAAGAAGAACAAACAAAACCCAAAGTTAGCAGAAGGAAAGAAATCATAAAGATCAGAGCAGAAATAAATGAAATAGAAACAAGGAAAACAATAGCAAAGATCAATCAAACTAAAAGCTGATTCTTTAAGAAGATAAACAAAATTGATAAACCATTAGCCAGACTCACCAAGAAAAAGAGGGAGAAGACTCAAATCAATAAAATTAGAAATGAAAAAGGAGAAGTTACAACAGACACAGCAGAAATACAAAGCATCCTTAGAGACTACTACAAGCCACTTATGCCAATGAAACAGACAACCTGGAAGAAATGGACAAATTCTTAGAAAGGTATAACCTTCTAAGACTGAACCAGGAAGAAATAGAAAACATGAACAGACCAATCACAAGCACTGAAATTGAAACTGTGATTTAAAATCTTCCAACAAACAAAAGTCCAGGACCAGATGGCTTCCCAGGTGAATTCTATCAAACATTTAGAGAAGAGCCAACACCCACCTTTCTCAAACTCTTCCAAAAAATTGCAGAGGAAGGAACACTCCCAAACTCATTCTATGAGGCCACCATCACCCTGATACCAAAACCAGACAAAGATACTACAAAAAAAGAAAATTACAGACCAATATCACTGATGAATATAGATGCAAAAATCCTCAACAAAATACTAGCAAACAGAATCCAACAACACATTTAAAGGATCATACACCATGATCAAGTGGGATTTATCCCAGGGGTGCAAGGATTCTTCAATATACACAAATCAATTAATGTGATACACCATATTATCAAATTGATAAATAAAAACCATATGATCATCTAAATAGATGCAGAAAAAGTTTTTGACAAAATTCAACACCCATTTATGGTAAAAACTCTCCAGAAAGTGGGCATAGAGGGAACCTACCTCAACATAATAGAGGCCATACATGACAAACCCACAGCAAAAAAGAAAAAAAAATCAATCCAATTGTTGGGTCTGTGGCCAATTACCTGTGTCTAGTACTTCTGGTTTACCTGAGTGGATTTCTCCACTCCAAGCCTCTCATTGGTTGGCCCTTAGGGAATTTATTTTAAAAGAAAAATTAAAATCATGTTCAGGCCACTATTGATATTAGTTGGGATCCCCTCACCTGGCCAATTACTAATGCCTGCTCTGACCCTGGCCATAAATATGAATTTTCCTGTATTACTCAAGTTCAATCAGATCAACAAGCACAATTTCAGCCAAGGAATAAAACCTCCCACAATTATGGGATGGATTTATGTAGTTAACACCAGGCTATGGTAATTTAAGTTTAAAGGCTCCTCTGTGTTGGGAACAATTAAATCATACTAAGGATTATCAGTCTAGCTCCTCTATGTTGGGAACAATTTAATCATAGTAAGGATAATCAGTCTAGTAACACGAGGAAACTGGGCTGGGTGCCTTATGGACAGTGCCAATGTATAATTTCCCTGAAAGATCAGGACTGGTACAGAACAGATGAAGTCAGATGACCTGGGATATACTGGGCTGCACCTGATGGAAGTTCTTGACTTAAATTCTTACTTATGACTTTACTAATACTGCTAGCTCTATTATTTTTTATATTGTCTGTTTTACAAAATTGTTGCTTCTTACATTACCAAATGTGTGACTGAGTCTCTGATAAAGTGATGATACATAGTTCCATATAAGATCAATGATGGTAATAGTGTAACTCTAGATATGGGAAGAACCACGAGGGACTATTTTCCTGGACCATAAGAGACTAGTAAGACAAGTGGTCCAGAGACTTTTTGCTACTCGTAATGCCTAGTCCTGTAATAGCACACTGAGTGGCCTATCAGTGAAATCTTCACCAGACCTGGGAATGAGAATTCCTAGCACCGTGGGATGAAATGGTCATGAAATAACCCCAAACCATGGTCGAATTTATGACCCTGAAGGGTCCCTGCCAACTGAAAATTGGCACTTGCCATCTGCCTCTGCAAGGATTAGGTCAGCAACCACTAACCTTCAACACCCCCTGAAAGGAGTTCCGGGTGAAGATCAGGAATGAGGCACCCTGTGCTCTGGGAAAAAAAAACTGATCAGATAGTTAGATACTTTCAGGAGAAGATTTTATGATCCCAAATTCTTGCATCTTCTCATATCTAGAGAAGCACTAAAATCATTAGCAGTGACATCTGCTTTGGCTATTAAGGAGAGAAATGTAATTGAAAGACAAATGGAGTAGCTGTGGTTCAGACATCCAAGATTAATACTAGGTGGCCCTATGGACGTGATTTCCAACAAGTCTTGTATTGCTGAGAACTTGAGTTTTCTGAGCTGTGTCAGACTTGAGATGCCACCAGCCATTCTCAAAACAATGCTGGCAGCTGGTGGCTGCAACTTTATGGTTTCAGGATATCCTCTTGTAACTATTAAATTTTTAGATAATGAAATTGCTTTAGATCAGATATTAACAGAAGGAGGAGACATATAGTGGTCAGTAGCTCCTGTTACGTATATGTTAATACCACATTGGAAGTTAAAATCTACTACCTGGGTACAAGTCTCCCCAAGGTGCAAGGTCCAGACTGGGTTTCAGGCTTATCCCTACACCAAAATGGCTGACCAAGGGATTGAGATTTTAATCATACTAAACTCAGATCTAGGCAGAAATATGTCCAATTCAGTGTCTATTCTCCAAATTGAGGCAGGACTATGCCCCATTTTAGCAGGAAGTTGCCAGAGCCATCGTCACCCAGTTTCCTGAATTAAAACTGAGCAGGACTCTGTGAGGCTCCAGATTATAAATCCTTTCTTTGTCCCCTGTTTCTTGCTTGTAGGATACAGACTTCATTCAGCCTCCTGCCCTTCCCTGAGTTCCAAAGGGCAGATTCAAACAGTTGCTAATCAGAGAAGGGAAGGGATGCAAAAACAGGGGAGGAACAGTCAAATGGTAGTGCAGCCTTGGAGCAAGAGTATACATAACAGTATCTTTGAGTTCTTCTGCAGAACTGGGGCCCCCACCCAGGTGGAGGATGGTAACATTAGCCTGAGGGCAAGATTCCTGGACCACCACCCTTTCACCTCACCACCAAGCAATCGGAAGAAAGTCACACATCCTGCCGCTCTCACCACAAATTTTGCCTTCCTTTTCTGGGCCCAGCTATGACCATCCTATTAGGCTCCCTGTTTGGCCCCTGTCTGTTTCATCTCCGACAGGGTCCAACAGTTTCAGGCCAAATTGTTGTTACTATGAGGGTGAATGCCGGTTTCGGGCACAGAATACCTCGATTTAGATCAGGTGGAAAGAGACTTCTACTCTACTAGACAGGACTACTCCCACACTCAGCAGGAAGTAGTTATAGAAGAAAGACTTGCGTCCCAATTCCCAAGATGTATCTTCAGTATAAAGTCTCTCAGAGGGGAGTTGTTAGGGGAAACACTGACCAAAACTGCCTGCCCTGGTGAGGAAAGATAGTAACCATTTGCATGAGTTATTTTAAAACAGGAGGTCCTGGTAAGGACGTGGAACTAACAAGCTACCACCAACCGGAAGAATTCAAGAAAGGTCAAAAGGAGAGAGGAGGGCTTCCCTGGTGGCGCAGTGGTTGAGAGTCCGCCTGCCAATGCAGGGGACGTGGGTTCATGCCCTGGTCCGGGAAGATCCCACATGCCGCGGAGCGGCTGGGCCCGTGAGCCATGGCTGAGGCCTGCGCGTCTGGAGCCTGTGCTCCGCAACGGGAGAGGCCACAATAGTGAGAGGCCCACATACCGGAAAAAAAAAAAAAAAAAAAAAAAAAAAAGGAGAGAGGAAACGCTAGTCCATATGTCCTACCAACCTCCCAGAATCTTCGCTGGAATCCATCTTGGCTGAGCGTCACCAGGAAGGACTCTGGGTCAGAATGACTGGCCAGAGACAACCTGGAAACTAACCCAATTACCAGAAAACCAGAGACTGAGAGCCATGTGGCAGAGCAGTTCTCCTGGGTTCCCTTATCCTGCTGCTCTCCACCTGGCTGCCCTTTCCCAATAAAGTCTCTTGCTTTGTCAGCACGTGTATCTCCTCAGACAATTCATTTCTGAGTGTTAGCCAAGAGCCCACTCTCAGGCCCTGGAAGGGGTGCCCCTTCCTGCAACAATATAAAGAAATACATATTTGGTCTTGGTCCCCAATCCCTGGCACAGAGCTCCTAAAATCTTTGTGATTTCCTGAGTGATTGGGTTGAGAGAAGCATCTTTTGCTATTCAGAATAAGCCCCTTTTTAAACTCAACCACACCTGAATTTATAGTAATGAGGTGACTTTTGGAAAGCCCCTAAAGATGGGGTACTGGTTGCCAGGGGACCCAACCACATGATTAGAGGCTTGGAAGTTTCAGCCTCACCCCTCTTCCAACCTCTGGGGAGGCGAGAGGAGCTGGAGATTGAGGTAATCACTATTGGCCAATGACTTAATCAATCATGCCTATATAATGAAGCCTCCATTTTAAAAACTCTGATGGGGGCTTCCCTGGTGGCACAGTGGTTAAGAATCCACCTGCCAATGCAGGGGACATGGGTTCGAGCCCTGGTCTGGGAAGATCCCACATGCCGTGGAGCAACTAAGCCCATACACCACAACTACTGAGCCCACGTGCCACAACTACTGAAGCCCGTGTGCCTAGAGCCCGTGCTCCACAACAAGAGAAGCCACCACAATGAGAAGCCCGTGCACTGCAATGAAGAGTAGCCTCCACTTGCCACAACTAGAGAAAGCCCCAATGCAGCCAAAAATAAATTTATTTATTTATTTATTTTTTAATAAAAAATACAAAACTCTGATGGAAGGGATTTGGAGAACTTGCAGATTGGTGAACACGTGGAGGTGCTGAGAGGGTGGCACGCCTGGAGACAGCTTAGCTCTGCCCCCCTTCATACCTTGCCCTGTGCATCTCTTCCATCTGGTTGTTCCTGAGTTGTATCATCTTATACTAATCTGGTAATCTAGTAAGTAAACTGTAAAGTAGACAGTCAAATTCAGAACACAGGTATCCCTTGCTTTTTGAAAGTTTACTTTATGCCACTTCACCTTTATGAAAAACCTACATTAGACCTGCTTTCACTAACTGAAAGAAATTCAAAGAGGATTTTTACTTGTACCAAAAAAAAAAAAAAAAGCGAAAATAGTACTCAGCATTTATTTTGCAGAGAGCAGCTACAGAGGCAGTGTACATCCTGAGCTGTGAGAATATCACCACCAAGCTCCTTCTCCAGGAACTACACTGAGCAGCTCAACATCAAGCCACCATATCTTTGAACTGTGTCTGTGAGCATTTGTGCTTTATCTTGATTTATTTTGTGTTTTTGTGAGCAAGATGTGCCCGAAGATAATTTGACTGTCTACTTTGCCAGTGAGTTTTATACTTCCATGTTTTCATGTTACTAATTAGTACCCTTTCACTTCAGCTTGAAAAACTCCTTTTAGTAATTCTGGTAAGACAGGTATAGTGGTGATGAACTCCCTCAGCTTTTGCTTGTCTGGGAAAGTCTTTATCTCTCATTACTGAAAGGCAGCTTTGCCAGGTGAAGTATTCTTGTTTGGCAGGTCTTTTCTTTCAGCACGTTGACTATTTCATCCATTGTCTCCTGGACTGCAAGGCTTCTACTGAAAAATCTGCTGATAGCCTTATGGGGTTTCCCTTGTATGTGATGAGTTTCTTCTCTCTTGCTGCTTTCAAAATTCTCTCTTTGTCTTTGATTTTTGAGAGTTCGATTATAATATGTCTCATGAAGACCTCTTTGGGTCAAATCTGTTTGAGAATCCTTGAGCTTCATGTACCTGGATGTCTATATCCACCTCCAGATTTGGGAAGTTTTCAGCCATTATTTCTTTAAATAATCTTTCTGCCCTATTTTTCCTCTCTCCTCCTTCAGGGACTGCCAGAATGCATAAACTGTTTTGCTTGATGGTATCCTGTACTTCAGGTAGGGTTTCTTCACTCTTTTTTATTATTTTTTTCTTTTTTCTCTTCTGACTGGATAATTTCAAATGGCCTGTCTTCTGGTTCACAGAATCTTTCTTCTGCTTGATCAAGTCTGATGTTGCTGGTCTCTACTTCATTTTTTAAAATTTCATTCATTGTACTCTGCAGCCCCAGAATTTCTGTTTTTTTGTGTGTTTTTTTAATGATTTCTACCTCTGTTGAACTTCTCCTTTTGTTCACATATTGTTTTCCTGATTTCATTGAGTTGTCTATCTGTGTGCTCCTGAGCCTCACTGAGCTTCCTAAAAATATTTCTTTTAATTATTTGTTAGGCAATTTGTAGATCTCCTTTGGGTCAGTTACTGAAAAATTATTGTATCCCTTTTGTGATGTCTAGTTGCCTTGAATTTTCATGTTCCTTGAAGTCTTGCATTGCTGTCTTCACATTTGAAGGAGTAGTCACTTCCTCCAGTCTTTACTGACTGGCTTTGGGAGAGAAATACCCTCACCAGTCAGTCCAGTTAGGGATTCTGGGGCTATCTCAGACCTTTTCCATAGATGCACCCACTCCACACTTCTTGTTCCCTCTTATAGGGAATTTTTAAGATTGTATACTTTCTCTCAATCCTGCAAATCTAGCCTGGGTGCTGAAAGTCTCTAATTTTCTTTCTCTAAGTTGTTCCCTGAAATGCCCAAGTCTTTGTGCTTTCTCCTTACTCACCCATATTTGTTGAGCACCTACATGCATCAGGCACTATTCTTGATGCCTGGGATTTATCAATGAACAGATACTCTTGCCTTCATGGAGCTTAGCATCTAGTAAGTCAAAAGTGGGTCTTTCTGAAAAAAAAAAATAAGGGCTTCACTGGTGGCACAGTGGTTGAGAGTCCGCCTGCTGATGCAGGGGGACATGGGTTCGTGCCCCGGTCCAGGAAGATCCCACATGCCACGGAGCAGCTGGGTCTGTGAGCCATGCCGCTAAGCCTGTGCATCCGGAGCCTGTGCTGCACAACGGGAGAGGCCACAACAGTGAGAGGCCCTCATACCACAAAAAAAAAAAAAAAGTGGGTCTTTCTGGTCTGAACCTCATCCTGCATATTGGAACCTCATACTACATACCCTTTCCTGGAACAAGAAGTCTTCTCTAGGTACTTAAGAGGCATCATATCATTAAATCTTCCTAACAAACCTTCAAGGTAGCATGGCAGATGGTATGTCCCAAAGATGACTGCCAAAACATCTCCCATCCCAATGGGCCTTTCTGCAAGTGGAACTTACCCCTCCAAAATCAATTTCTCTACCTCTTTGGATCTGGGTGGGTCCTCAGAAAGGTTACCCCAATTGCAGGTGACAAAGTGACTCTCGGGTATAGTGTTGAACTGTCCTGGACGCCTCTACTTCCTGTCTCTTGGAATCCAGCTGCCATGTGAGCCTGCCATGCAGTGAGAAGCCCAAGCCACATAGAGAAGACAAGGGTAGGTACATCATTTGATAGTCCCAGCCGAGCTGATCTTTCACGCCATCCATCTCAGGTGAAACACCTGTGAGTGAGCAAGCTTCCAGATGATTCCAGCTCCCAGTTATTCAAGTCACCTCCACCTCCAACTACTTGAATCTTCCCAACTGGACCCTAGGCATTGTGGAGAAGAAAATAAATCATTCCCACTGTACCCTGCCCTGATCCCTGATCCACTGAATTCATGAGCATAAGAAAATCGTTGCTGTTTTGTGCCACTAGGTTTGGGGGAATTTGTTATGCAGCATTGCATAACTGGTACACACTACAAAGAAAATAAAAGAGGGTCAGTTGGGTCTTCCCTGGTGGTCCACTGGTTAAGAATTCTTCTTCCAATGCAGGGTACATGGGTTTGATCCCTGGTCAGGGAACTAAGGTCCCACATGCCGCAGGGAAACTAAGCCCACACACTCTAGAGCCTGCACCCCACAACTAGAGAGATGCCCACATGCTGCAATAAAGACCCAGTGCAGCCGAATGAATAAATAAATAGATAGATAAATATTTTTAAAAAAGAGGGTCAGTAACAAACAGTGAATAGATGGAGGGAGCTTTTTAAAATGGGGTATCAGGTAAGGAGATGGCTTTGGAGCTGAGCACTGAATGATGCAAAGGAATCTACATGGGGAGATCTGGGAGAGGAGATTTCCAGGCAGAAGGAACAGCCAGAGCAAAGGCCCTGAGACAGGACTGTATCTGGCATATATAGGAACAGCTAGGAAGCCAACTGTGCCTGAAACAGAGTGAGGGGGTGAGTGGGAGAAGATGAGGTCACGGAGGTGATAGGGGAAATCATGCAGGATCTTATGGACTGCAGTGAGGAGCTGGTGCTTCTCTCTTGGGGTAAAGGAAGGCTGCTTAAGGTCATTGAAAATGCACCAAATCTCAGTTAGGAAAGCCACATTTCCCCACTTCTATCTAGTTCCACAGCCACCACCCAAGCAAACAAGATCTTTCGCCTAGGGGCCTCCACCGGCCACTCAATCATGCCCCTGTTTACAATTTTCCCACCATGATCCTAGTTTAAAACCCTCCACTGGCTTTATACTGAAGGTAGAAAAATGTCCAACCCCCTAAATCTACACATGATGCCCTCATAATATCGCCAATATCATTCCCTACCACTGTCCACCACACTACTCTTTCTGGACCTCAAATGCATCTGGCTTGTTCCCACCTCAGGACATTTGCACTTACTGTCCCCTCTACCTGGAATGTTTTTTCCCCAGATATTCCCATAGCTGGATATTTGTCATCTCTTGAATCCCAGCTTATCTGTTGCCTTCCAAAAGTAAATAGCCTGGGCTTCCCTGCTGGCACAGTGGTTAAGAATCTACCTGCCAATGCAGAGGACACGTGTTCAAGCCCTGGTCTGGGAGGATCCCACATGCCACAGAGCAACTAAGCCCCTGTGCTACAACTACTGAACCTGCACTCTAGAGCCCATGAGCCACAACTACTAAGCCCACGAGCCTAGAGCCTGTGCTCCACAGCAAGAGAAGCCACCACAATGAGAAGCCCGTACACTGCAACAAAGAGTAGCTCCCGCTCGCCACAACTAGAGAAAGCCCGTGCACAGCAACAAAGACTCAGTGCATCCAAAAATAAAAATAAATAAAATAAATAAATTTATAATAGTAAATAGCCCTTGCCAGGACTTTCCTGGTGGTCCAGTGGCTAAGACTCTGTGCTCCAAATGCAGGGGGCCCAAGTTCGATCCCTGGTCAGGGAACTAGATCCCATATGCCGCAACTAAGAGTTCATATGCCGCAACTAAGAATTCACATGCCGCAACTAAAGATCCTGCATGCCACAGTGAAGATCAAAGATCCCATGTGTTGCAACTAAGACCCAGCACAGCTAAATAAATAAATAAATATTATAAAATAAATAAAGATAACAAAATAGCCCTGGCCATCATTTGAAAGGAGACCTCCTATATTCTCTAAGACATCCCCCTGTATATTTCTTTCATAACATTTGTGATGGCTAATTTTGGGTCAAATTAGCTAGGTCACAGTACCCATATATTTGTCCAAACATCGATCTAAATGTTGCTGCGAAGGTGTTTTTTTATATGCAATGAATATTTAAATCATTAGACTTTGAATAAAGCAAATTGCCCTCCATAATGTGGGTGAGACTTGTTCAATCAGTGGAGGTCTTAAGAGAAAAAGACTGAGGTCCCCCAGAGGAAGAAGTAATTCTGCCTCCAGACTGCCTTTGGATTTGAGACTACATCAATTCTTCCCTGGGTCTCCAGCCTGCTGTCTTGTCCTGTAGATTTCAGACTTGCAAGATCCCACAATAGTGTGAGCCAGTTCCTTAAAATAAATCTCTCTGTACATATATACATATCCTATTGGTTCTGTTTCTCTGGAGAACTCTGATTAATACGGTATTCATACAATATAAAATTATTGTATTGGGGGTTATCTAGAACAGAGATCAGCAACATTTTATGTAAAGGTCCAGCTACTAAATATTTTAGTCTTCGCAGGTCATACAGTCTCTGCCACAGCTACTCAGCTCTGCCTTTGAAGCATGAAAACAATTATAAACAATACATAAAAAATGATCATGGTCATGTTCCAATAAAACTTCGCTTACAAAAACAGTTAATGGTTTTTGCTGACTCCTGACCTAGAATATAAGCTGCCTGAGAGCAGAACCCAAGTCTCTCTTCCTTCCCCTCTGTCCCCAACACCTAGAAAAATCGCTGGTACATTAAAAACCTTCAGTAAATATTTGTTGAACAAATGAATGAGTGAATGAAAAGGTATTCTCTAATCTCACAACGGTAAGTCAATTCCTCTGCACTTTAATATCTTTGAACTTTAATGAGCAATGGTATTTAATCTTTTTTTTTTTTTTTTTTTTTTGCTGTATGCGGGCCTCTCACCGCTGTGGCCTCTCCCGTTGCGGAGCACAGGCTCCGGACGCGCAGGCTCAGCGGCCATGGCTCACGGGCCCAGCCGCTCCGCGGCATGTGGGATCTTCCCGGACCGGGGCACAAACCCGTGTCCCCTGCATCGGCAGGCGGACTCTCAACCACTGCGCCACCAGGGAAGCCCGGTATTTAATCTTTAAACTTTCATATCTCTCTGGAATTGACTCAAATTTGAGGGAGTATCCTTACAGATTTTATTATTGAAGTATTTAAATATAATTTAATATGAAATAAAATAAAGCCTTTCTAGGGAAATAATTTAAACTTGTTCTGGAGTCTTTTGATTGTTCTATTAGCTCTTTTTTTTCAGGTGTTGATTTTTTTTCTGCTTTTGTGGAGTTTGAAATGGTGTTGATTTTGGTCACATGCCTGGTGATTCTTAATAGTTGTCTGTTCACCTTTTGTTTGAAAATTCCAGTTCCCTGCCTGTTCTATTTGCTGTAACTTGACTCAGAAAAGTAGTGCTGGTAACTTGGACATATTTTATCCACTGATTTAGCCAAAGGGCAAATTATATCATTGGATCTGCTTAGTGCTCAAGCCAGAAGAACAGGTAAAGCTAATGCAGCTAGCTCCCATGTTTCCTTCTATGTAATCACCTTGATAAATGCCCCCAAACTTCCTGCCATTTCTTGAATCCACTCACACTGCCTCTGGGAATGTCCTGGAACTGCCCCAACCTCTGGGGATGTGGTTTCCTCTGGTTCTGTTCCTTAATAATCCTGATCTCATCTGACTCACCTTAAAAGAATACTCCCAAGATATATTCACAACACAGCAGGGGGGAGAGAGGAGAGAGAGCAAATGATAAATCAAACGGGGCAAAATGTTAACAGTTAGTGAATCTGGGTAAAGGATATACACGGATTCTTTGTACTTTTGTAATTTGTGTAACTTTTCTTTAATTTTTTTTTTTTTTTTTTTTTTGCCGTGCGCGGGCCTCTCACTGTTGTGGCCTCTCCAGCTGCGGAGCACAGGCTCCGGATGCGCAGGCTCAGCGGCCATGGCCCATGGGCCCAGCCGCTCCGCGGCATGTGGGATCTTCCCGGACCGGGGCACGAACCCGTGTCCCCTGCACCGGCAGGTGGACTCTCAAACACTGCGCCACCAGGGAAGCCCTAAATTTGAAATTATTTCCAAATACTCTTTTCAAGAAAATATGTATAGAGGCAGTCTCAAATTCTTCACTTTTATTAATTTCTCAGGCCACTCTGATGCAACTTGATCCACCCACACCCCTGAATATAGCCACCCGTGATTTTGATGATTAAAAATCCGGTAGATGTTTTCAGTTCTCATCTCATCTGTTGCTCAGCAGTATCGAACACCACTGACTGCTACTTCCTTCTAGAAACAGATTCCTTGTAATCTTGATTTTCCTTGTTGCTCTCTGGCTGCTCCTTTTCAGGCTTCTGTGCAACCTGGCTTCCCATTGAAACACTATCTATTGGTGTTCCTCAGCCCTTGATCTTAGAACTTCTTTTCTGCTACTCCTTTCCTTGCTTTTCTAAGAGATCTCATCCTTGCCCCAAACGCCCAGTACATAAATACACCAACTTTTGCATTTCCATCTCAGCCAAAGAGCTAGCATAGCCACAGGCTTGACTCAACGTCCCCACGTGGTCACTTCAAAGGCACACGGAAATTCCACGTCTCCAAGTGACCTGTGATCATCCAGCGTCTCCAGATCCATAAATACCTCCACCATCTGTCCAGTTTTGAGCCAAAAGTCTTCATTTCTCCATATCCTCCATCTCACTCATGTTCAAAGTCTCGCCAACTCCTATTCTTCTTATCATCTGAGATGTGCATTCATTGCCTCTCCATCTTCAAAGCCAGCACCTTATGCAATGCCTCCCGTTACCTCTGGTTTGGGTGATTGAATGAGCCTGCCTGTCTCCCCTCTTCACCCCCCCATCCAAACTCTGCTTCCCTGCCAGATGGATTAATGCCAGATGCAAGCCTCTGCACCCTGACAGCAAATTCGATCTCAGAGGCAGAGTTTTGGGTGAAGCAGAAAAGAATCGCTTTATTGCTTTGCCAGGCAAAGGGGCCACAGTAGGCTAATGCCCTCAGAACTGTGTGTCCCGACCTGGAGGGGATAGTGATGAGCTGTACGGTAATGGTTCAATGAGGGCGTGATCAGCTCATGAACATTCTCCTGAGTGGTTGGTGGTGACGCTAAGTGGCAATCAGCATCATCAACCTTCTGGTTCCAATTTCCGGGGTCTATGTGCTTGTGAGCAGCATGCAGTTAGCTTCTTTCACCTGGTGGAGGTTTCAGTATCTGCAAAACAGCTCAAAGAGGCTGTTATGTATATCCTTTGAGGGGGAACCAGGACCCTGCCCCAAGGCTGCAGTATTCTTTCTTGACTGTTCCTCCCTTGTCTCTGCATCCCTTCCCTAATTAGCAACTGTTTGAACCTGTCCGTTGGAACCCAGGGAGTGTCAGAGGCTAAATGAAGCTTATCAACTGTAATCAAGAAATGGGGGACAGGGACTTCCCTGGTGGTCCAGTGGCTAAGACTCCACACTCCCAATGCAGGGGTCCCGGGTTCACTCCCTGGTTAGGGAACCAGACCCCACATGCTGCCACTAAGAGTTCGCATGCCGCAACTAAAGATCCCGCATGCTGCAACTAAAAGATCCCGCATGCCGCAACTAAAGATCCCGCATGCCGCAACTAAAGATCCCGCATGCCACAACTAAAAGATCCTGCATGCCGCAACTAAGACCTGGTGCAGCCAAATAAATAAATATTTTTTAAAAAAGAAATGGGGGACACAGAAAGGCTTTTGTGCCCAGGAGCCCCACAGGGTCCTGTTCAGTTCCAGGATCTAATGAGCTAATCTGACCTCTGTCTTCGTAATTCTCCCTTGCCCTCAGGATAAATCTTTGGGCTGTCATCCACAAGCTTGCATGGTCCAACCTCCTCAACCCCATCTCACACTACTATATCCACTCCCCTACTTCTGGCCCTTTATACATGCTGCTCTCCCTACCTGGAACTCACATCACCTGATGCACTTGGAACCTTAGGTGCCATCTCTCCATGACCTGCCTGTTGTAATAATAACAACAGCGTCTACATATTGAGTCAAATGCCAGGCACTGTGCTATTAAACCTATGAGCTGACTTAATACTCCTAGGAGCCCATGAGATACAAAACTTTTTCCAGTTTTACAACTGAAGACACTGAGCCCAGAGAGGTGATGGCACTTGCCCAAGGACACACAGCTTAGCTAGCACGGCCTGAATCAGGGCTTGAACTCGGCTCTGCGTGACACTAAAATGGATGTTCAGTATGATCCAGCAATCCCACTTCTGGGTACCTATCCCAAAGAATTGAAATCAGGGGACTTCCCCAGTGATCCAGTGGGTAAGACTCCACGCTCCCAATGTAGGGGGTCCAGTTTCGATCCCTGGTTGGGGAACTAGATCCCTCATGCAATGCCGCAACTAAGAACCTGCATGCTGCAACTAAGAGATCCCACGTGCCACCACTAAGACCCAGCGCAGCCAAAATAAAAACAAATATGTAAAATAAATTGATATTCTTAAAAAAAAAAAATTGAAATCAGAATCCCAAAGAAATAATTTGTGCCCTCATGTTCACTGTGGCATTATTCACAATAGCCAAGATATTGGAACAACCTAAATGTCCATGGACAGATGGTTAAAGAAGATGTGGTCCATCCATACAATGGAATATGACTCAGCCTTAAAAAAGAAGGAAACTGCCTTATGCAACAACATGGATGAATATGGACATGATGCTCAGTGAAATAAGCCAGACCCAGAGGGACACGTGCTGCGTGATTCCACTTCTCTGAGGTATCTAAAAAAAGTCAACTCATAGAAACAGAAAGTGGAATGATGGTTGCCAGAGGCTAGCAAGAGGGGGAAATAGGGTGTCGTTGTTCAATTGGTATAAAGTTTCAGTTACACAAGATGAATATGTTTGGGAGATTTGCTGTATAATATTGTGCCTACATGTTACTGTATTGTGCACCTAAAATCTTGTTAAGAGGGTAGATCGCATGTTAAGCGTCCTTAACACATTTTTTTTTCTTAAAGAAAGCATGCTCTGCAGACCCATCCCCGCTCCTGCCTCACCATACTGCTCCCAACATGCATCCACTCACATGCGAAGCTGGTGCAAGTCTTTGGGCTTCTCGACTTTGCCTCCGTAGTTGCAGATGCATCCTGCTGGGCTGCTGTGGTGGGAGGGGCTAAAGGTTTCTGTTTCGGGGTCTCAGACCCATCCCCAGCTTAACACAGGAAGTATGACAGTCTCTGGGATCCCTAAGCCACTAGGAAAGACACTGACAGCCTTGAGGGACTGCATCCTTGGGGACCAGGATGTCTCACAGTTCATTTGGCAGTGTTGCAGGAAGGGGGACCCTTTCCAGGGCCCGAGAGTGGGCTCTCGCCTAACACTCAGAAATGAATTGTCTGAGGAGACACACGCGCTGACAGAGCAAAAGACTTTATTGGGAAGGGGCGCCCGGGTGGAGAGCAGGAGGGTAAGGGAACCCAGAGGACTGCTCTGCCATGTGGCTCACAGTCTTGGGTTTTACGGTAATGGGATTAGTTTCCGGGTTGTCTCTGGCCAATCATTCTGACTCAGGGTCCTCCCTAGAGGTGGATGCATCACTCAGCCAAGATGGATTCCAGCGAGAAGGATTCTGGGAGGTTGGCAGGACATATGGACTTGTGTCTCCTCTCTCCTTTGGACCTTTCTTGAATTCTGGTTTGTGGTAGCTTGTTAGTTCCGCATTCCTTACCAGGACCTCCTGTTATAAGATAATTCATGCAAGTGGTGACTAGGGTTCCTGGCTAGGGCAGGCGGTTTCAGTCAGTGGTTCCCCTAATAGCAGCACAGAACAGAACCCACCCCAGCAGGAAATTCCTGGGAGGACACTCAAGTTTCTCATGCCCCCACAAGGGTAGATGCTAGATGTACTGGGTTAAATAGTGTCTCCCACAAAATTCATGTCCTTCCTGGAAGTAGCCCAGCTATAAGGCAAAGAACCCCAAGGATGGCTGGCAACCCCCAGAAGCTGGAAGAGGCAAGGAAGGATTCTTCCCTAGGGCATTTGGAGGGAGCATGGACCTACTGAGACCTTGATTTTGGACTTCTGGCCTCCAGAACTGGGAGACAATAAAAGTGTGTTGTTTTAAGTCCTCCAGTTTGTGACACTTTGTGAGGGCAGCCCTAGGAAACTGATGCATAGGGTATCCCATGTTAACAGGAAGGGGCAAATGGGAAGTCTAGGTGGTTCCTCCGTCTCTCTAGGGCTCTGTGGTCTCATCCATGCATCCCCACCCTTCTTCCTCCTCCCATCTCTCTCCGCCCATGGGCCCTTCCATGCTTCTCCCTCTCATACACCTTCCAATTCCTGACTAATAAGTTCAGGAATGCCAGGCCCGCCCACATTCCTACCGAGGAGATCTGATTGGCCCAGCTTGAGTCACGTATCCACCCTGACCCAATCAGCTGTGCCAGAGAAGTGGCACCACTTGGTGCGAGGGATGATCATCAAAATTGGAAACAACCAGTGCAGCCAGACGTTGACCAGTCAGATCTGAAGCTGGCCCCTGGACCACACCCTTCCCCCACCAATCCCAGAGGTGCACCCAGAGTTAACACTTTGGATGCTAGATCACCAGGGCCATCCTAGGGGTCCAGAGGAAGCATGCAGCAAAAAGGGCGGGGAGTAACAGGCATTTGCCAATTAGCATAGAGGCTAGTTTAATAATTTAATGACCAGTATGGCCACATTCATGGATGTCAGCTCAATGTCAGTTCTGCTCTCTCAGAAGGGATGTGGGGAATGGAACTCTTTGAGAAGAGGTAGAGATGAGTCCGGCAAACGACATTCACCTCCACATCCCCATCTTCATTGCCCAGCTCACACCCTCCTGTCCGGCCAGCACCGGCAAAGCTCTCCCACTTCTGCCTCACCCCCCCTCCCTCCTAAGTCCCCATCAAGGTCACCTGCTTTTTGTGGAGACCTCCCTGTCCGCCCCAGCCCCAGAAGCCAAGGTCCAGCTGGTTTATATGGGCCAGTGGGCAGAAGATCTGCATGGTGGGGAAATTAGGGGATTTGGGAGAACTGGCCAGGACTGTGGTATGCTGGTAAATGTTTAACAGCCAGCTCTCAAGGAGTGAAATGAATATCTGTGTTTATTATCAATTTACTGGCATAAATGTGTAGCACACCACCTCCAACAATAAAATATAAGAGACTCTGCATTGCAAATTCCATACAGCCAAAACTGATTCTCACAGAATGCTTTCCTTGATTTTTTCCACTCTTGTACCCAGAGCCAATCTATGCTTGCAAGTGAGAAACAAGTGAATGGAGGTTGATATTTTCCTTTAGAGACTGAGATGGAACAAAACCATAAAGATGCGTGTTCACCCTTCACTTGCTTTATGATGACATGAGCAACTTCTTTGCTAAATCAGATAGCGGTTTGAAAACACGAGAGAAAGACTTCCTTGATTTTTTTTTTGGGTGCTATTCACAGTGTAACAGTTACAGATAAGAGCCACTTAAGTGTAGGGACTTCCCTGGTGGTGCAGTGGTTAAGAATCCGCCTACCATTGCAGGGGACACAAGTTCGAGACCTGGTCCAGGAAGATCCCACATGTCACCAAGCAACTAAGCCCGTGCGCCACAACTACTGAGCCTGCGCTCTAGAGCCTGTGAGCCACAACTATTGAGCCTGTGTGCCACAAATACTGAAGCCTGCGTGCCTAGAGCCCGTGCTCTGCAACAAGAGAAGCCACCGCAATGAGAACACCATGCGGTGTAACAAAGAGTAGCCCCCGCTCACTGCAATTAGAAAAAGCCCGCACGCAGCAACAAAGACCCAACACAGCCAAAGATAAATTTAAAAATAAATTAATTAATTAAATTACAAAAATAATAATAATAAATTAAATTAAATGATTTTTTAAAAAAAGAACCGCTTAAGTGTAATCTACATGTTGAAATCCTTTTCACCTGCACTTTAAGTATAGACAATCAACAAACAATAAATCAAACCCTGACTTGTAACATTTGCCACATACTGTAGTGTAAATGCTCTCACCATGGCCAATTTTAACCCATTATTGACTGGGGATGTATTAATGCCACAGGAGTAAGTTTCTGCAAAAATCCCCCAGTCAATAATGTGTTAAGTTACTAGTGTGGTGACACAGAACACAGAGTTAGCAGTGTCCTGCAAAATGGCATTATCCAGTATTTCCACCACCAGATACAGTATAGGTAAAATATCTCAAGAGCACAGATAATAGTAACATGGGAAAAACAAAGTCCCTAAGGCACAGGGGAGTTACATAAATCTCAAGATAACTCACATTGTCTGGCATATAGTAAATGCTCAATATATAGAAGTCATAACATATACAAATACTTTATTTTCTATTATGAACCACCTCACACCTTCCCATGTGCCCCAGTTATACAGGATCACACACAGTCACAGTGTCAAGCCAGCGTATTAGACCGTCAGCTTGGCAAAAGCTGGGGGTTTTGTCTTGTCCTGTTCATGGCTGTGTCCCCAACACCTAAAACAGTGCCTGATAAAATTTGCATGAATGAGTAAAGCTCACACAGCATAGTTACTTGGACTCCCACAAGCTAGCCCCATGAGTACCATGGGGGCGGGGGGTGGGGGGGTGGGGGGGAGGGTACTGGGAATGAGTATTTCTCACATATTACCATAAATAAGGGTGGGGGGGTCTTTTTTATTTGCTGATGTTTCTCTATAGCCCTGCACAGTGCCTGGCACGGAGCAGAAGCTCAATAAATATAAGTTGAACGGATTAATATAATGTACACTGTCTGAGCTCAGGCTCAGAATAAATACCAAGTGACAGAGGGACCCGGAGAGTCCTGGAAGAGGGGGTCAGCAGCAAGGACCCCGGCCCAGCCCAGTGAGGTAGAGTAGCTAGACCCCATCACCAGGGGCCCCAAGAAAGGAAGGCAAGATTCAGTCTTGGTCCAGAGGGTGGCACTTAGGCCCGGGGGTCACGTCAGCTGTATCAAGGGGTGTCCAGTGGGGACTTGGGTGGCCACGTGGAAGAGGCCCAAGACCGTGGCGTCCGCTGAGAGCTGCCAGGCGCGAGGCTCCCGGACCGCGAGGCGCAGGTGGACGCTCAGGCGCTGTCCGGCATCCAGGTGCAGCAGGCCGCTCCGGAAACCAGCCACTGAGTTCCCCGAGGATGGGGGTGGCAGGTCCAAGGTCAGGGCCAGGGCAGCGGCCCCAGCTTGGAGAGGCCGCAGGTGCAGGGCCACGAAGACGGAGCCGGAGCTGTTGCCGTTGCTGGCCATCACACGCTTCAGCGCCAAGTGCAAGAAAACATAGTAGACTCCGGCCTGGGCCACCACCACCTCCTGTGTGTGTTTGTCATAGCTCACACCGGGCACCAGGGTCACACCTGTCATCCCCCGCTCGCTGCACCAGTGCAGGGGCCCTTCGGTCAGCTGTACTGTGGGAGGAAGAGGCAGGGTACGCTTAGCATGGGAGCATCGCTAAGGGTTGAGGTCGCAGCCCTGGGGAGGGGAGGAGGGGCTCTGAGGGAGAGAGGACAAGAGGGAAAAGTGGGGAGGGGAGTATGAGAAAGA
>RJWK010040020.1:0-20143 GCA_004363435.1 Platanista minor | reverse complement strand
ACAGAGTGAGAGAGTGGCATGGACATATGTACACTACCAAACGTAAAATAGATAGCTAGTGAGAAGCAGCTGCATAGCACAGGGAGATAAGCTCGGTGCTTTGTGAACACCTGGATGGGTGGGATAGGGAGGGTGGGAGGGAGACACAAGAGGGAGGAGATATGGGAACATATGTATATGTATAATTGATTCACTTTGCTATAAAGCAGAAACTAACACCACTGTAAAACAATTATACTCCAATAAAGATGTGAAAAAAAAAAAAAAAGATGTGATAATGGTAGTGGTGATGGTATCTGAAGCCTAGCTTCCAAACCCAATTTGACAAGGTACAGTGAGCTTTTCTGTGACATCATGGGAGGGAAATGCAGCCTGCACAATCTATGAAGTTTGCAATGGTCTATAGTGAAGCATATATGTCAATATGAAATTGGTATTGCTGGAAAAGAATTTCCCAACTAAAATTTTAAAAAAGTTGAAACAGCTTTATGTTTCAAAGCCTTTTAGAACATTTTTAGATTAATCTATACTACTTCTAAGGCAATAAAAAGCAAAGTTCCTTTCTCAATTTTCCCCTTCTTAAAGAAACCAGCCTTTCAAATAATGTAATCAGAAATGATGGATGAGGAGATCTTTGTATTTACCCAGTTTAATAGAGCTCATAGAAAAGAAAAGTTGTATACTATTCTTCAATGTTATTATCATAGTTATTATTAATTTTGGCTAAGAAAATGAGTCTATTGAGTTGAATAATTTTTTTTTTTTTTTTTTTTTTTTGCGGTATGTGGGCCTCTCAGTGTTGTGGCCTCTCCCGTTGTGGAGCACAGGCTCTGGACGCGCAGGCTCAGCGGCCATGGCTCACGGGTCCAGCCGCTCCGCGGCATGTAGGATCTTCCCGGACCGGGGCACGAACCCGCGTCTCCTGCATCGGCAGGTGGACTCTCAACCATTGCGCCACCAGGGAAGCCCCGAGTTGAATAATCTTGATGTTTACTTAGAGATAATTTTTTTTCATTACCAAACTATCTTTCCTCTATCTATTGTACTTGGAGAAGAGAGAATAAGGAGGATAAAAATAGTATATTTTGGCAATTGATATAATTCTATAGACAAAAAGGATTCTTGCTGAAGTTTGTATTATTTAATCAACATTGTGCAATGTGAGAAAATTCAGGTCATCTACAGGAAAGTTGGCTTTTTTTCCCCAACGAATTATTATAAAAGAAGTTTATTCGTTTATAGCATTTTAGCATTAAGCTACTTGTTAGAATAAGTGCTATCAGAAAATTTTACTAAATAATGGGCTAATTGGTTATAGGACCTTTACCCCTAAGAATCCATAGGTAGCCTAAATTTAAGATTATCTCATTGGGTATAAGAAATATACTCATTTCCTATCACATACAGCAGGATGGTGTCAACAAAAATAACTTAGCATATACTGAGTAAAGACCAACAAGAACAAATTACATTGCTAAACACAGGAGCAATGACATTCATCTTCTTGATCCCAAACTGAAGAAATTTAATAAGTTTTGGAATTAAATACTTCTTTTTACTAAAAAACCTGAAAATCATTTGAAATAATATACAATGAAAACACTAAGTTTAAAATTTAAGAAACTCTGCCAGTTCCTAAGACTCAATTTTTCTTTTGATGCATATGTATAAAAATTCTTCCTCAGTCATATCTAAAAACAAGGCTAAAGGTTGTCACCTGAATCATGCAAACACTACTGGTCAATTTAGAAAAAGGCAACATTTCACGGACTCTTGAAATTGGATACGAAATTCCACACTTCTTTAAAAAGGGGCAGGTTACAGTGAACCATACATTTATAAACGGGTACCATGTTGTAAACAGGAACACTGGGTACCTAAAAAATGGTGTATACTTTTTGAAACTTGTTCTCCAAAATAAGTCACATACTGTATAACTTAAGGGCCTATCGTCTCACATTGTTTCTGAAAGAAGAATGAACAATGTGCATATTAAAATATGTTTAAGTAAAAAAGGATATAGGGTATAGTTTTGTGACTTTAGTAACCCTTGAGATTTTGTTCCCATCAAAGGTAGTCATAATGAAAGTGGATTTACAGTTTTTTCCTAGTTTTAACTTCATTATGCCATCAGTTCATATAATCAGTTCATATAATCTTAGATTTTTTCACATAATTATGAATTTTGATGCATAAACACAGCATATTTAGAATATGTTTTATTCACAGATTGCACTTTTAATATTTTCTGCTCTTAATTTTAAAAGCAAGAAGGTTCGGCATCCCATAGTCTGAATACTAGTAATACTAATAAAATTATATTACATTTGTTTGTTATACATAGCCCTTTATTTAAAAAAAAAATCTGGAGGTTTTGAGGAAAAAAAAATGCATATCATTGGACGGCAGCAAATACAAATTCATAGTCCTATCCACATCCCATTACATACCAGCTGGCATTAACTGAGTATTTACTGAGTGCTAGGTACTGTGCTCAGTTTTTGCTCAGTGATGATTAACTGATTCTCACCCAACACTGTAGGGTTGGTCCAACTATTACTGTCTTTTACCAGATGAAGAAACTTAAGATTCGCTTGCTCAAACCTCCACATGTATTAAATGTTGGCGCTTGTAATGGGACCAAAGCAGTCTGAGTATTTGGCCACAGCAGAAGCCTTTTAACGAAAACCAGTTGGGTCAGCAACTGGTCAGTTAAGAGAAGAACCATAAAAAAAAAAAAAATACACGCACAAGATATCATTTAAAATATATAAATATAGGGTCATTCATCATTTTTTAAAATTTTACTTTATTTTTTGATGTAGAGTGAAAGAGTTTTCTTTAGGATAGATCTACTGACTAAAGTTCCGTAGTATTTTCTTGCATAAACCATATCCATACTTTGTCCTTCACAACCTTGAATTTCAGTTATCTTTAAAGGGTGCAAAAACATTTGTAAAGGAATATAAGTGAAGTTCTATTCTAGATTCTTACAAATTTAGTTTCTAATGTTTTGTACTTGTCTCATCCACAGCTAAATGCACAGCAATTACTTTTTGTAAAAAAAATTTTGTCTTTATCAAGTTTAACACATTCATCATTGTTTTTTGCGGTATGCGGGCCTCTCACTGTTGTGGCCTCTCCCGTTGCGGAGCACAGACTCCGGACGTGCAGGCTCAGCGGCCATGGCTCACGGGCCTAGCCGCTCCATGGCATGTGGGATCTTCCAGGGCTGGGGCACGAACCCACGTCCCCTGCACCGGCAGGCGGACTCTCAACCACTGCGCCACCAGGGAAGCCCCATCATTTTGATTTTTTAATAACAACTCACTTTACATACCTATACTTATTTCATGTATTTAGTTATGCAATTACAATAACTACTGGCATAAACAGGCTTAGAAATAAAAATAATAAGCTTTAGGGATTATACAACTCAGCTGGCACTCAGTATATCCTGGGGACATCCATTTGTATGTTTTTTAAAAAGAATGAAGGCTCTGCTGTCTCTTCCTGTCTATAGATAGGCTGTATAACCCCCTTGTTCTTTGTGTAGTATTCGTAGAATATCTCTGAATGAAAGAAGTTATATAAATGCAAAGTAGGAAAAAGGCAATCTCAAGATTAGAAGCTGCCTTAGTAGGATAATACATAATCTAAGTATTGTGATTATGAATAAATGCACTCATTAAGATTTATATACATGTAAATGTATATACACATATTACATGTATATTCTCTCATGCTTACATTTAAAATATTTTAGGCGATTTTTATATGCTTTTATACTTTCCTAAAAGTCTTCTATTCAAGCATTAAAAGCATGTTGCAAAAGTGATAAGGGCTAAAAAATATAAGCAAATAAATTACATTTCTTCATTCTAACCATGACATCCTTGAACACAAAAATCTTTAGCAGCCTATTACAGAGCAATCTATTATGCCATATATTACATTAAAGTGACATGATAGTTAAGACCTATTTCAGCTAAGGTATATATTTTTGATTTGATAAAATAATTTGAAAGATGTCAGTTCAAAAACACGTAAGGCTGATTATTTTAGTAAAATAAAACAGAGGCAGTTTTTTTCTAATAAGAAAATGCCAGGCCTGAAGTCACACCTTCCTGTGCATCTAACAGTATTCTCATTTTATATTTTAAAAATCCACACCTCATATTTTCTGTTACCTTATACGGATGGTGCTAATGACACACATAATAAACCTTCTATTAGCCTTGTAGTTAAATAGGATTTGTTTAATTTCAGCTGTCAAGTAATGTGAAAAAAAAAATTCTGGTAACCCTAGGAGTTAACATGTTAGAATTATAAAAATAAATGTTTCACAAACAGCAATAATTGATTGATTGTGTTCTCTGCCAGCATAAAATTAAAAGTGCAGAATATGCCCATTTGGGAAGCTTGATGACTTACTTGTTTGAGTGGTTTAAAAGAAACTTTGAAAAAGTTCCCTTCTAAAGCAAGTTAAAGGAACTAAAAGGCATGGGAATGGTGTGGATCTCCCTTACTATATACAAAATGTATTTTAGTGTATTTTCCTTACTATTATATACACAAAAGGAATCATTCCCTATGATGTTTCACAAAATACATTCTAGGTGACTTAAATGACAGGAAAAACAATCTCTGAATTTAATTATTAAAACAATGAAGACATGAATAAGTGAAATACTCTCCTTTGCCATTCCTCTTTTAATCCTATACCCTTGATTATCTAGTATAAATGACCTGCTATGTATCTTCTTTGGTACTTTTCCCTCTGCATTTATTAACATACACAGACACAAATGTTATTTTAGATTGAGCTCTCTGAGGACAGGGTGTTCACTGGGGTGAGCTCTTGGGAGATACACCTCTAAATACACTCCTAAGGAAGTGAGGAAGGCAGCAGGGGGAAGAGGGACAAGCTGACTAAAATAAAGTTGCAGTTGAGGCCTCAGCAAACTCATGGGAAAATCCTCAAGCTCCATGGGACCTCTCAGAGTGGTCCCAAATTGAGACAAGGAACTGGAATTTTGTATTCTCAAAGTCATTAGCAAACCCCTGGGAAGAGGTACACCCTTGGGTGAGTAGCTTCCAGAGAAGGACAAAACTCAGAGCCATCATCAGTCGATAATCCCAGCAACTGGGAGATAGCCTGGGTATCTGGGTAGAACACTCCACAATATCCTCTATGTCTATTTATGCAATTGAGATCTCTGTTCACTTAATTAAAAAATATAATCAGAAATACATGATCTTCATCTATTTGCATTTTTACTTAACTTTGCAATGTGCACATCCTCCTAAGTGATGTCTATCACATTTATTTTAATGGCTACATAATATTCATTGTAAGATTATACATTTTATTGATTGATTGATTGATTGATTGCTATACGCGGGCCTCTCACTGTTGTGGCCTCTCCCGTTGCGGAGCACAGGCTCTGGACGCGAAGGCTCAGCGGCCATGGCTCACGGTTCCAGCCGCTCCGCGGCATGTGGGATCTTCCCGGACCAGGGCACGAACCTGTGTCCCCTGCATCGGCAGGCGGACTCTCAACCACTGCGCCACCAGGGAAGCCCCATTTTATTTATTTTTAACTTTTATTTTTTGTTTGTTTTTTGCTAATGCAAATAATGCTGCATTATCTTTTTATGTATATTTTTCTGAATTCATATTTTGTTAAATAAATTTCCATAAGTTCAACTGCTTAGCCAAAGTTTAGGTATGTTTGCTTAAATAAACAATAGTAGGTTACCTTATTAAATGATTATAGTAATGCACACTACCATCAGAAGCATATACAATTACCTGTTTGATACTGAAGGTTTTCAATGTAAATTTCTTTTTTCAATTGTGACTGGAAAATATTATCTCATTGGGTTTTTTTTTTTTTTTTTTGCGTACTCGGGCCTCTCACTGTTGTGGCCTCTCCCGTTGCAGAGCACAGGCTCCGGACGCGCAGGCTCAGCGGCCATGGCTCATGGGCCCAGCCACTCCGCGTCATGTGGGATCTTCCCGGACCGGGGCACGAACCCGTGTCCCCTGCATCGGCAGGCGGACTCTCAACCACTGCGCCGCCAGGGAAGCCCTCATTGTGTTTTTAACATTCATTTTCTTAACCATTAATAAGGTTATGCTTTCCAAAATTTATTGTCTCTTTTTTTTCTCTCCTTTGACTTGCCTATTCATTTCCTTTTCCTTTTCTGTGGTTGGTTTTGTTTATCTTATTCTTATTAATATACCCTATATGTTTTAATATTCTCCTGGTGAATTGCTTAATGACTTTGCTTTTAGTATCTTTATTAGTCAAGGTTTCTCCAGAGAAACATAATCAATATTGATAGATTGATTGTAGGAATAGGCTGATGTGGTTATGGAGGCTGAGAAGTCCCACAGTCTGCCATCTGCAAGCTAGAGAATCAGGAAAACTGGGGGTGTAATTCTGCTTGAGTCCAAAGAGAATCCGGGGGCTGAAGGCTCTAAGTCCTGGTCTGAGTACAAAAGCTTGAGAATCAGAAGTGCTGATGTCCAAAGGCAGAAGACAGATGTCTTCATTTAAGCAAAGAGAGAAAATTTGTTCTTCCTCTGCCTTTTTGTTTATTCAGGTCCTCAATTCAGGGTGGGATTGCATGATGCCCACCCACATTGGTGAGGCTGCTCCTCTTCACTCGGCCCACCGATTCAAATGTTAGCCTCTTCTGGAGACACCATCACGCACACCCAGAAATCATATTTTACAATATTTTACAAGCTTTCTGGACATCCCTCAGCCCAGTCAAGTTAACACATACAATTAATGATCACCGTATCTTTTAGAAACAATGGACCTACATTTTATGCCTTTTGGATTTTTTATCTTAAGAAATCCTCTTACTCCAAGGTTCACAAATATTCTCCTCCATTTCCACTAAAATCATCCAAATTTCTTTCTTATATTTATATTTTTTGATCCCTAAAGTATATTTATTAAATACAAAGCAAACTGAAGAACAATATGTATAATATGACATTTTGGAAAACAAAAAATATATAATAATAGTTTTTAAAACCAGTTCAAAGGACTGAACGTTTGTGTGTTCCCCAAAATTATATGTTGAAGCCCTAAACCTCAGTGTGTTGGTATTAGGAGGCAGGGCCTTTGGGAGGTGTTTAGGTCATGAGGACTCTGCCATCATGAATGAAATTAGTCCTTATAAAAGAGGCTCCAGAGAGCTCTCTATACCCTTTTGCTATCTGAGAACACAGGGAGAACATGGCTCACTATAAACAAGAAAGTGGGTCCTCATCAGACACCGAAATCGCTGGCACCTTGATCTTGAACTTTCCAGTTTCCAGAACTGTGAGAATTAAATTTCTGTGCTTATAAGTCATTCAGTCTATGGCATTTTTGTTATAGCAGTCCAAACAGACTAAGACAAAACTCCAACCTACTTCTGTAGGAGAGCAGGAAAGTCTCTGTCAGAATGTGTACCGAACTGAAGATGACAGCAGCTACCTCCAGTGGATGGAGTTGGACCAAAGAGAGAGGAAGAATTTCATTCTTTACTCTCTACATTTTGAAAAAGAGAGAGAAAAGGTAAGATAGAATTATGGGTAATTTTTATATTCTATTTTTGTCTTTTCCAAATTTTTCATAATGGAGATATATTAATAGTATTTCATAACCAGAAAGCATAAATTTAAGGCTCTCAGGAGTTCATCACTAAGTGGAGTAGTTTTGAAGGTTTCTTTAAAGTGAAGGTGCATTTTTTACATCTGTAGATTGTTAAAGCCTTGTACAGCCCCCAGAAAACTTTGCTCTGGAGCAGATGCAAGGGGACACTAACTTCTGCCTGAGCCTTCGTTTGTAGGAAAGGTCTTGGTGACAAATATTTTCATTTCTGAGTCAGGCTCTCCTTTTAGGGCTTCCTGCTATATTTATATTTTTAATACATTAAAAAATTATCCTGATCATGGCTTGAGGTGTGGATCTAGTTGCATTTTCTTTTTTCAACTTGTTTACTGAGGTATAATTTATGTACAGTAAAATTTACAGTGTGGTAGGTTTGACAGACATATACCACCTAAATAAAAATATAGAATATTTTGCTAATCTCAAAACATTCCTTGGTTATTCTTTGTGGTTAATTGCCTCTCTTACATTCCTAGCTTTTGGCGACAACTGACCTGATACCTGTCCCTATAGTTTTGCCTTTTCTAGAAAGGCATACAAATGAAATGACACAGTGTGTTGCCTTTTGAGTCTGGCTTTTTTCACTTAGCCTAATTTTGAGATTGGTCCATATTGTTGTGTGTATATCCATAATGTGTTCCTTTAAATTGCTGAGTAGTATTTCATTTCACAGATGTACCACAATCTGTTTATCTATTCACCACTTGAAGGGCACTGAGTTGTTTCCAGTATTTGGCAATTATGAAAAAGAGATAACTATTTGCATACACAGCTTTGTGTGGATATATGTTTTCATTCTCTCAGGTAAATACAGAGAGTAAGAGATACATTTTTTAAAAATGGATAGTCAGATATCCCAATCCCATTTATTAGATTATCCATTTTTTTTCACCACTGAATGGAATGTTATCTTAATCAAATATTAACTCCCCCTCTTACTATTCTTTTCCAAGATTTCCTTGGCAAATATTACACATTTTTTTAACTTGAACTTTTTGTAAAGTTTAATTGTGTTCCAAAAAGCAAACTAGCAAACAATTCTGCTGTGATTCTGATAGTAACAGATAAAAATATATCATACATATATTAATTCAAGAAGGATTAATATTTTTACAGTATAACAGTTTTCCCATTTAAGAGCATAGCTTGTCTCTCCATTCATTCAAGTTCTGTTCCTTAATTATACATATATATATATAGACACACAAAAATGATATATATTCTGATTTGAACATATATATAAAATTTTAACCATCATAATAGCAATGAGAGCAACAATAGATAACACCTATAGAGGCAGGCATTCTAAACATTATACCTATATTGATTCATTTAATACTCATAACAACCCCATAAGTTAGATATTATTTCTCCATTTTTTAGATGAGAGAACTGAAGCAGAGAAAGTTTTAGGGGACTAGCACAAGTTTAAGTGACTCAATGACAGGCACTCAACAAGTTTTATTATTATTTCAAGGTATTTCAGTTGATTTGCTAAGGTTTTCTAAAAATATAATACAATCTATAAATAGTGTTGATATCTTTGCTTTTGTGGTGCTTCTGTTATGTATATCATATTACTTCTGATTGAACCTCAAAAACAGTACTAGTAGTGACAGTAAGCATCCCTGTCTTATTACTAAAGATGAATAAAAAGCTTAACACTTCCTCATTTGATTGGATGCCTGTCCTTGGCTTTTCATAAATGCTATTTAACTTACATAGAAATGTTTCATCAAATTCTTGTTTAACTGTAAGTTTTTTTAAAAAAATCAGTTACAGCAAACTGAATTTTGTCAAATATTTTGTATCTATTAATGTAATTTTTCCCTTTTAAATGACATATTGATACTCTTTGTATTATTAAACAATTCTTGAATTCCTAGAGTAAAGCTACTTGGCAGAAATAATTATTTAAAATAATATTCTGGAATTTGTTTTAATACCTAATATAAACATTTTGCTTTTAGATGTTAGATAGTACTCTGTAATCATATTAATATTTCTGCAGAAAATATGTGAATATTCATACCAAATGGGACAAGACTTAACAGGTCTGGCTTTTCAACCTAATGAATTAAAAAAAAAAAAAACTTTTTGTTTTTGGATATGAGAACTGTGGGCAAGAGTCAGTGTACCTGTAAAAAAATTGTATGGTCCTTGAAAGTTATATCTGAATCTGATCTTCTGCCTTTTAAAAATGGTAGGACTCTAACATCCTCTATAATTTTTAACATGTTTAAAATTTCTATTCTTCTTGGGTCAACATTTAGCATTTATATTTCATTGGGAATGTATCCATTTTTCTATTTCAAATTTATTGCTTAAGAGAGTGGAGAGGTGTGAAATTAATCAAGCACTGGAGTTTGGAAGGTGTTCAGGATCTATGATGAAAAAGAGTATCAAGGTAGGAATCAGAAAGGAATAGACAGAAATCTACAAGGAAAGTTTTGTTAGTGTACAATCATAGAAAATTTTGTTAGTGTTAAAGGAAGTGACATTTCAGAATTAATCTGGTTCAAGGGACTAATTTAAATAAAGATTTGTATCCACTTTATCAGGGGTTGAAGTTTGAATTGGGCTGTGCCTATGTTGGTGCCTTGTAGATAGTGTGTCAGATATATAGACAGGCTCATAAATACCAAATTAATCTTAGCAGTATCCTTGAGTGTATAGTCATTTGGACTCAGTGTGTACTACTGAAGAGATACTGGGGAGAAAAGGGACCTATGAAGAGTTCAAGAGTGATTGGGAATAACCTCTGAGTTAGTAGAAATCAAGCAAATCCTACAATGCCTCCTCTATTTTCATTTTCTTAGTGCTTCCATTGATCCTCTTGAGTCAACACTCTTCATGTCAGTGGACGCAGAATCAGTGTATTCAGATGCAACCTATCAACTACATTACTGATATTTCACTTTCAAAATTAAGGCTAGAAGATTTTGAGTTCTTGCATCTTTCCTAAGAATGACAGTCTTGAGAAGCTCAATTAACCTGTTCAGAGATCCTTGGGAAATGTAAAGCAGAATTAACTACAGCTATAGAAATGTTTGATAATTTTCTTCACTTTTAACTTAATATTTAAGTTCATATCCACTTTATCATCTTTTCAGACCAAAGTTACTTACTGAGAGAAATCAGTTATAGAAATAAAAACATCTTACAGCTTAAACCTGCCAATGATCGGCACGTTGAATAATGTTTGGTTAATGACCTTGAGGCTTTTGGATTTAGCATTTAGTGGGAAGGATTACGTAAGATACTATATGTTGTAATCTTCACTGTGAGAGTTTATTTCAGACAAAATGGATTTGCACAACTCTTTGTATAATGTTTCTACAGTTATGTCAAAATCAAATTTTTTGGATTTACTTTAGATTTGGATAGCTCTCCTTTCAAACCCCGTTTTAGAATTTGAGTTGCTTTTAGCTGATAGAATTTTTTTTCTTGCTGTCCGTGGACTAGACCAATATATATTGACTTTTAGAAGTTTACTTAAACTTCTGATTCCAGAAAAAACAAAGGGATTTTTGTAATTCAAAGAAAGATATGTTTATGTTTCCTTCTGTTAATTCACCTATCGAAACACATTCACCAGACAGATGTTTCTAGGCAAAAAGCATCAGTTAGTCGTATTTACTACTTTACTCTAAGCTTTATAAAAGGAGCATTTTTCAAGCAAAGATTGCTCTTTTCCTTGGCAATCATACCTAGCCAAAATGCTGTGGCCTCTCCCGTTGTGGAGCACAGGCTCCGGATGCGCAGGCTCAGCGGCCATGGCTCACGGGCCCAGCCGCTCTGCGGCATGTGGGATCCTCCCGGACCGGGGCACGAACCTGTGTCCCTTGCATCGGCAGGCGGACTCTCAACCGCTGCACCACCAGGGAAGCCTAGCCAAAGTTTAAAGACTGTTAAAAGATCACACAGTAAACTTTAATTTGTAATCAACTATACCCTTTTAAAAGAAGTCTGAACTAGTCAAAATGCAATGTCAGTGGAAGAAAAAAATCTGATGAGACTGTCTTTGTTTCTATTTCCTGTTTTCAGTCTGTCTCAGTTATTCTTCTCTGTATCACTAGTCTCTTTGAATATAGTAGCTGGCTGAGTGAGATTCCTGACTTCATAAAACATGGAAACACTTTTAATTTCATAGCAAAATTCCTTGTATTTGGCAGTAGATCATTGAGATGACATTTGGGACAACAAACCTTCAGAAAAAGGCAGGGAAAATGATCAAGGATAAATGAAAGAAGCACTAGGAATCAACACAGAAAAAAATGATTTGGGGGCAAAATAAAGAATGTTTATAAGTGCAAAATGAAATGTCCTTTTTGGAAGCATCTGTAAATTCTATATTTCATTATGGAAAAATCCCATCATTAGATATCAGAGCATTTTTTTCCTGATTGATAATAAATTCCATTTAAAATTATTTCATTTTTCCTGGTACTATATGATTTTAATTTAGAATGAGTTTAGGATATTTGGACAGTCTCAAAGCAGTGGCTATAAATTTTCTCTTCACAAAAAGAATTCTCTTCCTTGGCTTTCCTCCCTTGATGCATTTTCTAACCACCTCAGTTGGAGTGGACCCTGCCTGTACTGTCTTAGAACAGTTATTTATTTATTTTTTTAAACATCTTTATTGGAGTATAATTGCTTTACAATGGTGTTAGTTTCTGCTTTATAACAAAGTGAATCAATTATACATATACATATGTTTCCATATAGAACAGTTATTTTAAACAACTCACCTGCATTTGGTATGTACTTCTATATAAAATAGGTATTTATATGCATTTGTTACCTATCCTCTCTCTCTGACCCGCATGAAGTACCAAGCAACCTGGGATTGGTCCTCTTTCAAAAAGTAAGTAGAGGGCTTCCCTGGTGGCGCAGTGGTTGAGAGTCCGCCTGCCGATGCAAGGGACACAGGTTCGTGCCCCGGTCCGGGAGGATCCCACATGCCGCAGAGCGGCTGGGCCCGTGAGCCATGGCCGCTGAGCCTGCGCGTCCGGAGCCTGTGCTCCGCAACGGGAGAGGCCACAACAGTGAGAGGCCCGCGTACCGCAAAAAAAAAAAAAAAAAAAAAAAAAAAAGTAAGTAGATTAGTAAATAAATTAATATACCAAGGTCATTGACTAGGTCTTGTTAAATTTTGTAAAACTTGTAGCACCTATGGCAGCAATGAAGCTCAACAGAGATACTGTTACAGTGCCCTAACCCCACTCCCAATCTATCCTCCCTGTCGCTTAATGCCTAAGTTACTGATCTGATACACAAATCCTTTAATATTATTGCCCTACTTAAAATTCTTTAATAGCTATTCATATCTTTGTGGATGAAGTTCTAACCCAGCTCAAGGAACAAAGCTTCCATTGATGTGGACCTACCTAGGTCTCTGGCCCTATCCCAAGCTACTGTTCCAGTGCACGCCCTACATCCCCAGATATGTAAAAGTTATTCTGAGTTTCTTAAATGCTCTCTTTAGGCTCTTTCATTACTATGAGCTATTCTGTGTGTTGTTCCCTTAGCACAGAATATTTATCTCCTTCTAAATACTTTGTACCCTTCAAACTTCATTGTAAGTTTTTCCAAGATGCCCCATCTTACCAACTGAATTTGGTTCCCTGGTATAGCCTTCTCCTAGAATATTCTTTGTATGTATCTTTTGTCAATATTTTGTAATATAATATAGTTGTTGGGGTTATTTTTTTGAGAATTTAAAAACTTTTAATACAGTTCAAGTCAGTGTGCTGTACATACTTAGCAGAGTATAGTCACACAATAGGTTCTTGATAAATAATGTTACTAAATAAAAACTATATTTTGCATAAATCAAAACAGCAGTGATTCAATAAGTAACTCTCAGAAGAGACAGAACACTATAACGGTATATGAAATGCTGTTATAAATAAATAAATATAGTTATTAATTATATAACCTAATTGTTTTTAGTGTAATGTGTGGGCTTTGGGAAAGAAATGCTATTGCTTCTAACTTAGCTTGAATCCTGCTACTGAAACCTTACAATTGTCATCTGCCTACCTGCCACAGGACATGGGACCCAGAATAATGACCTATTGTGTCCTATTCTATGTATAACTACAGCACTGTAGGACCTGGATCTTCACATTATTCTCCTTTATTAGTTGTAAGATCTACTATTCTCTGAGCTATAGACTGTGTGTCTCCCCCAAATTCATATGTTCAAACCTAATCTTCAATGTGATGTTATATGGAGGTATGGCCTTCCGGAGGTGATTAGGTCTTAAGGGTGGAGGCCTCATGAAGGAGATTAATGCCCATACAAAAAAGACTCAGAGAAATCCCTGGCCCCTTTTGCCATGTGTAGGCTGAAAAAATGGTCAGGACCTTACCAGATACCAAATCTGCTGGCTCTTTGATCTTGGATCTTTCCAGACTCCAGAACTGTGAGAAATAGATCTCTGTTGTTTATAAACCACCATCTAGGGCATTGTTATATTAACTCAAATGGACTAAGACTACCCTGACTGTCTTTATCTCTTTGAACCTCTCCTGAAAACATCCCATTTTGTCAAGCTAGTTTGCCCATGAATAAAGTACTTTAGAGTTGTTTAGCTGTTGATTGTTCACATAAAAATGGGAAATAAATACTATTTAGATTGTCAAATTGTTAATATTAAATTGAAAAATAAGGTGTCATTTTTAACAAGAGCTGATGTTTGGGGCACATCTTTTTCAGTGCATCTGTTTATTAATGAGGGGTTAGCTAGAGCTTTGTGAACATGCAGCTTTATTTATTTAAAAAAAATTCCACTGGCTTTCAATTTACATCATAACAAAAGTGTGTATAATGTGGCAGAACTGTTTTATGTGATTAAGAACTGTTTATTCTGGATTTATAATTAATTTAATTGTAACATCTAGAGGACTGCAATTTTGAAAAACTTTCAACCCTGATTGCCTATTATTCAAGTGACAACAGTGAAATAAAGTGACACTATGATAAATGGAAACGTAACAAGCAGTTGTCCTGAGTTAATAACATTTTGAAAGAAAAATCTATAAAATTTTTATATAAATCATATGTATTGCATTTCATATATACAAAGAAAATAGTTCTGCCTTCAAATTTTGCATCAGAGGTAGAAAGTTCACAATTTAATAAACATCTTACAAATGTATTTTCATTATTTAAAACCAGCTTGAGATATTCCCTACTTTGATAAAAATAGAGTGAGGAAAAGAACTAATTCAGTTGCTCCATCAAATGATTTCCTTAAACCCAGGTCCCATTTGAGGTCAGTGACACACCTTCATTTGTTTGAACTATGGTTTTTACAAAATTCAATCAAATATTAAAAGGAAGTACTTAATTAGTTATGCTGCACTAACAAAGAAAAATTATTACACCATACTAACCTATGTTATAGCAAAACCCTGACCCCACAAAAATGATTGGTGTCTTTAATGAGATTGATTGAAATACATAGGAATTATAATTCAAAGAACTGGTGAATAGAAAGCTATCAAATTCAGACTGCATTATTTTTCTACTCAGATGCTACACTAAGATTCCATATAAACTTATTTCCAAAGCTGAATTGTATTGTAGAAAGTGTTAATAAAATGAATATGGAATAAATGTGTAGTTTCCACTTCCATTTAGTTAAATGCACTTCAATAAATTATAGCCAGTAAGTAGTTTTTAATTCAAATATAACATCTGTGCCAACTGAAATCCTTAGATATAAAGATTTCTAAAACAAAAATCTGTTTGTGGATAAACAAGATGAGATTCTGACCAATTATTCCCACCAAATGCCCAAATCCAAATTTTAGTGTAATTGCTCTCAGATTACTGCAGTAAAATTTAAAAATAGGGAAAAGTGGAAAAGAACTTAAAAAAAAAAAACCCACAAGTAACTACTATTTCACATTTTTATATTTTCTTCCTCTCATTTTGTATGAAAATGATTTTTATTATTTTTGCTCTCTAAAATATATTTTTATTAGGCTTTGTCCAAAACATGTGAAACGACTTGATCTTTCTTACATAAAAACACCTTTGAGTTCTTAGTATTTGTGTATTGGATCATAATAATAGAAATTGGAAATTTCCTGCAAAACAAGTAAGGTACATACCAAGTTTCTATTTTTGACTAATCATTCTTTATTTCTTCCTAGATTAAAGTTGGTGATAGCTTTACAAATAAACTCTAGTGACTAAATGGCCATATTTTACATTATAGATTCTCCTCCTATGTCAGACCATTCACAGAAGGTCAAAAAGTGTAATAAAAATATTTTATTTTTCACCTGGGATAAATCATGAAAATATTTCTAAGGTTTACATAGACTTTGAACACATAGGATTAAACATTGTAGTATTATATAGGAAGCTCATGAGTTTAATACACATCTTTTGAAAAGCACCACAAGAAAACCTACCATGTAAGGTAAACAATAAACCTATGTATTATTCACTGATGGGAGAGCGGAAATTTAGAGAAAGCTCACATTATAGAACTCTGAATTATGCCTAACTTTTATAGGCTCACTCTCTGATAATACGTTTTCAGGTTTTTATACACGATTGTAAATATTAATCTTTTCTTTTACAATTAAAATCAATTGGCTCAAGTCTAGTGAAAATATAAATGAAGTTAAAGACTTGCAGCTTTTAGGCTACTAGTGGTTTCAAACTTAGATCAAATTTAATTTTATGAGGTCTTTTTCATGACTAGGATGTAGTGTTAGCATTTCCATGATTTAGTTACAATTAAAGATGAATATAGCATTAAATTCAAATAATTGTGTAAATTCTGCTGCTCAAAAGTGGCAACAAGTCATCTGATTAGGGCAAACATCATTTTATGATAACTGAAAATAATCTACTTACTAACTGAATTTTCAAAAATACAAATTGGGCATGTGTTTTAGAGATGCCATATGAAATGTATGTAATTCTGAGTTGTTCAAAAATAGATTATATGAGTCAGAGACCTTGGAAGAAGTATTGTATAAGGATTTCAAAATCAGTCATAGAAAAGTCAAGGGCCTTTGTATTGATAAAAGTTTGTTACTGGGAGGGAGGAAGTACAGCTTGATAATTCAGAGCGCGGACTCAGCAACGAGACTGCTTGGGATTAGATGCTGGCTATTCCACCTTATGGCTATGTGAACTGGGGCGATTTGATTAATTTCTCTACTTCTCAGTTTCCTTATTGTAAAATGGGAGTAATAACAAAACTTATAAGGAGGTTGTGAGGAATAACTGATGCGTATAGAAATCATTTACGAGTGCTGAACACATCGTGAACACACAGTAAGTGCTAGCTTATTATTTTACGTGATGAAAATATTAGTCTTTCTGAATTCCTGTTTCAATTATTCCAACTACTACTTATTTGTCACTTTGCCTATGTTGCTTTGAACTATTTATTGTTCTATGTAAAAATACCTTTTTTCATACATATATATGTATATATATATATATCCACATAAATCTGTATGTTTGTGTATAAAATAAATTCCATGAGAGGAGAAAGATGACATTTACTCATTTTACCTATTTGTGTTCGTAGTAGTTACCAACTACACATATAAGCAATTTTGCTGATTATTATGGTGACATATTCAAGTTTAGTATTTTCCTCTTGTGGAAACCCAGAAAATACCCATCTTACCATAGAAAAACAAAATAAATTCCATCTCCAGAAAATTTTTTAAAAAAAATTATTTTTAATCTCGTAAGAGCTTCCTGAATATTGATGTATCATAAAAATAATTAAGAAAGTATTTAAAAAATAAAAACAAATATGGATAATTTCCCTTTAAAATTACTAAATTTTATGCTGACAAAATATCACTAAGCTTTTTGTTCTACAGGGAAACCTACCTGTTTATTTTCCTGTTTACTCCCTTTACTCACATAAAATTTACGTGAGGCATTTAGTAGATGCTTAATAAATAAAAATCATCATAACACGACATGGGTTACAACTTTTCTAAAATTAAAAGTATTGCAAATAATTTAATCTTCGTCTACCCTGGAAATAAAGGTTATAGATGATTTTCTCAGAGAATTTTTTGAAATTCCTATAGAGCTCATTGGAATTGGAGGGCATTAAGCTTGTGAAAGGACTGCAAGATTGTCACTGCTTACCTTTCTGTTAATATATGTAAACAGTTATCTGTAGCATCTAACCTTTACCAAAGTGTTCATCTTGCAGTAATTTGGACATGTAGCACTCCATATAGAGTCATTCATTGTCTAGTATGTTAGTGGATGATGTATATTTTGTAGTTAATGGAGTTGAATAGATCTCCACATTTCACAGCTCAGTGAATGTGTACTCCATTTTCTTCCTGGCTTCTGCTGCTAGATTTTTTTTTTAAGAAAGCAGTTGTAATACATTAAAGATAAATTCATGACTTTGAGAAATGAGTAAAGTCTGCTTAGAAATGATCATAGCAGACTGGAAAGTTATGATTAGAATCATATAATTATTTATGCTAACAGAACCATTGGACCAAATTCCTTGATATTTTAAAATCATTTAATTATTTCTTAATTAGAAATGGTGTGTAAAGTGAGAACTCACAGTTTGCAACTGTGTTCACTATAAGGAATTCTTGAGTCACTGACTAAGAATAAATGGATATAACATTAGTATACCAAGAAGTCAAAGATGTCCCAGGTAGCCATCTAATATAAATTGAGTGTGTGTTTACTCCACCTTGATATAACATTTGAAAAATATCATCAGAAATGCCATGATTTTTTTCTGATATTTAAACTTACCATTTCCAAGACTAATTAGTTTAAGAACTTTGAATAATCATATGGATTCGGTCAACAGAATAATTCTATGTTAGCTTTACATAGTACTTCACAAGTGATAAAAAATTTTCACAGATATCAATAGTAATTTCATTTTCACAAAAGACAGAGAAATGACATATTATCATTACTCCACAAATAAGAAAACTAAGGCTAAGCATTCCTATGAATTATAATAGAAGATTAAAATACCTTAAGTACATGGATTTAGAACCATAACTGGATATTTGTCCCAGATCTGAAAGGCTAGTACAATGTGGTTGGAAGTAACATTGGAAAAGAAGACCCAAGAATTGGCAACCCATGACACAATGACCCAAAATCCAATCTCCCACCTGTTTTTGTAAATAAAGTTTTATTGAAACACAACCAATGTCCATTCCCTTAAGCACTGTCTGCAACTGCTTTCATGCTACAATAGCAGAGTTGAGTAGCTGCAACAGAGACCACACAGATTGCAAAGCTGAAAATATTTACTATCTATCCCTTTATCTTTCTAGAGCTTGCCAATCCCTATTCTAAACCAAAGAGATTGTCTATACCATGAAAGGTACTGGGGACAGAATCTAGAGACCACGAGGAAGCCCTGAATATCAAATAAAAAAATAGAACCAGGTTGAAGTAGATGCCTGATTGTCCCTAGTATATTTCAATGAACTAGCAGTACTGTAGATGAGAGCTAAAGAGGGAACATAGAACTGGGGAAGAAAAGCCAAATCTGCAATCATTTTATCTCTATCATATATTTAATAAATCTTTTTAAATTTCTCAGAAGCGTAGATTATTCTACGCATTAGGCATTAATCTATGAATGACCCTCTTAACTGGGTATTTTAATGATCTTCCAAGTACAGGTATTTGAGGATAATAATAACATGAACAAGCAAGTATTAATTAAAGCAGTGGAGGAAAGCTACAGTGTGGATATCAAAAACCCTCATCAACTGACATTAGTGTCTTTGCTTCCTTAGATAACCTCACTTTATTTCTTATCAGGCCAGATATTCTTTCAGGCAAAGGAAAGAATCAGATACAGCTGCTCTGCAAAATGGCTGCTAAATCTGTATACTAGAATTTCAAAGAGGAAACTACAATCCAACACTGAAATTCTCAAGGGAAGGTGAAAACAGTGACTTAGCTAATATGCTTACCTTAACCAGATCTTAACTGGTTAAGAAAATATATAAATATATAAGGAAGATAAATAGCTGGCAGATTGGGAGGACAATTGATAATCCTGAAAATGCATTCACATTTATTCATCCTTTTATTAAAAAATTGTTTTTAACACCTTCCCTGTTCATGGTGCTTATTTGGCATTATGGAGAAAGAGAAATTCATACCCTCAAGAATCATAAAATTTAAGGGAGAAGACAGACACCTATATGAATAACTTTATTATAATATAACTATCTCTATTACTGATGGAGTTTGTGAATGGACATGATGGCAGAAGAAACAAATCATCATAACCGATATATGTAACTAACACTGTCTGGATCCAAGACACCATGTCCAAGTGGGAGGATACAGAAATTATTGGTGTAGTGTAGCCAGGGTGAGACAGAGGTTTTTTTTTGTTTTTTTTGTTTTTTTTTAATGTGGGCCCCTATCTTCTTTTTTTTTTTTTTTA
>RJWK010040019.1:0-20142 GCA_004363435.1 Platanista minor | reverse complement strand
CATGAATTTTTACATTTTAATTTATTTAATTTTAACAAGAAGGTAGTGTCAATAGCATTGGAAATTATTTTGATTGAAATGTATTTTTGACTATATTTTAGATAAAATATTTCTCTTAGAAAATGGAGAGATTTTCTTTTTTTTTTTACACTAAGTAAAGGACTATAAAATGGAAAAAAAAACACTCTGAATAAAATAAAATGGATCAATAAAAAATCTGAAGCTACAAAGATTATAGAACAGAAATTATATTAGATCATAATCTCAACAACAACAAAAATGAGACTAGGCCAAAAGGTGGCAGCTGTTTGTCCACAAATTCTATAAGCCAACAGCTAGGCAAGTAGCATTTGAATTAGGACATGGAGAGAGAGGAAAGCTAAGTGCAGAATGCTAAGAAGCACATAAATCCACCTCTATAGATTTACTACAAATTTCACAAATTGAAGGCATTAAGAAACTCTGAAAATCAGACTCATGGAGGTTTTAAAATAAGATGATTGATTAAAAGTCTGTTTAGGAATAGTTGGTACCTCTAGATTCCCTCCCCTTTCACCAACAATTCAGACAGCTCCTCCTCTTTCCAAACAAAAGCCTATAATAAGTTTTCTCTTCATAGAATTTGAATCAAAGGAATTCTGCATCACACTTAACCATCTGCAGGCATGGTTAAGTGTGAAGGTGCCATACTCAAAACTTCACATAAAAGCTAGGACCATCTAGCTCCCTTCTCTACTTCTTTAATAGAACATAGCAACCACTATCATCTGGAGATTAGGGGATTCCTTTCTGGGAAAACTGACTGGCACAAGAGAAAGGACCTATAAGTAGTGACAGTTAGTGAGCCTCCTATAAAAACCCTATCTTGGTTCATCATTCTATAATAAAGCCCCCCACTCTGAATTGTTCTGCCCAAAGGCAGAAAGTTCTAAGAAACATTTCAGTGTTTTACCATGAAACATAAATGGAGGATCAAGGATCATCCCTCACTGGGGAAAGTCTCTAATATTAAAAAAAAAATAATAAACAGATCCCAACACATGAACAAAAAGGAATTTGGAAAAAAACAAAGACAATGTAGAGAGCAGGAGAACACTTGCAAAAAATTATAATTTATATCCTCAGATAAAAGGAAATACTACATATTTGTTTTAAAAACTAGATGCTATAAAAAAGAGTAGAAGAATAAAGAAAAGTTCATTAAAATTAAAATACAAGAAGTTTTGGAAAATCAGTCAAAATATTAGAAAACAAAGTGAAGATATCTCAGAGAAAGTAAAACCAGAACACAAAGAGATGACAAAATGTAAAAGACAAGAAAATTAGATAAAAACAGCTGTGGAGTTTCAACATCTAAATTATAATGAGAATACGAGATCAAGAAGGAAAAGAAGGAGAGAGAGAAGAAGAAGAAGAAAGAAGGAGGAGGAGAGAAGGAGGAGAAGGAGAAGAAGAGGAAGATTTCTGAGGACCGAGGACTGAGGTTAAGAGTTTGAAGAATAAAAGAATCTATCAAGTGACCAGCTTTATGAATGAATAAAAACTCTCATTAAGATACATAAGCTTGATATTTTAGACAACTGCATTTAAATAAAATGCTCTAAAATTTTCCAGTGATGAGGGGGTGGGGGCAACTAGTCACATAGAAAAACACCAGGAGTCAGAATTGCATCATACTTATTGATGCAATAAGTATAATCTTAACAAAATGGAGGCAACTGTTTATAAAATCTGAGGGCAAATAATTTTCAGTTGAGGATTTTAAGTAGTAGTTTTCTATTGTTTCATAACCAATTACCACAACTTAGTGGCTTTAATAACATTTCCTTTCACAGTTTGGAATTCTATCAGGTCTTCTCAGTTCAGGGTTTCACCAGACTTAAGTAAGAGTGTCAGCCAGGGCTGTGATCTCATCTGAGGCTCAGGGTCCTCTTTCAAGGTCCCTGTTTGTTAGCCAGTTCAGTTCTTGTGACTGTAGGACTGAGATCCTCACTTTCTAATTTTTAGCTAAAGATTATTCTCTGCTCCTAGAGACCACCCACTGTTATCTGCCTTGAAATGTTACTATACCATGGCAGCTTGCCCCTTCAAGGCCATCAGGTGAATCTCTCATTTCAAATCTCTCAAATCTTTTTTAACAGAGTCACATAAATAGCTCCATAGAAGATAATATCCTTTTAAATTAGTTAAAACCCAACTAACTAGGAACCATAAAACATCTGTAAACTGTTTCTTCTGTATAAAATAACCTATACATGGGGTGATATCCCATAATGTTCACAGGCCTCTCTCACATTCAAGGGAGAGAATTTTAAAAGAGGTGTATACCAGGGGAAGGAATCATGGGGGCCATCTTAGAATTCTGCCTGCTACCTTGATCAATGTATTACTCAAAGTAGAATTAAATAATTTTGAAAGCTACTGGGGATGTGTATGTAACTGATAAGGGATACATGGAAATCCAGCAAGAAGAAAACTCAGAGAATTCAAAGAGTGAGAATGAAGGGAAATCCTAATAAGAAAGAGAGAATAGGCCTAGAGTTCATGCAAATGGCAAGAGAACAGAAAAATAGAGGGATCTAGGAAGAATGCCTTCATGAAAAAATATATATCTATGTACAGAGATGAGAGACACACAAAGTATTTGGGAGTGAATTAGTGATAGGTACATAATAAACTAAGCAAGCAAATAAAAATCAGTGAGACAATTAATTCCAGGCAAAATTTTAAAAGTACAAGGAACGATATGATGATAAGGATTACTTCTTTTATTTTTACTTAATAATACCTATGTGGACACTTACTATTGATTTAACTCAAAATAATAATTTAGATCAATTGAGAGGATGGGAAGAAAGGACTCTGTTTGCCTTTGTTTGGATTTAGAATGTTTGAAAGTTTCCTCCATTTTAGAAAATTACAAAACAATCTCTACAAATGAAAATAAGTAAATAAGAATCAAATGAATTGTCTTAATATATGGAGATAGATTTCTGGTAGGAATACGACTATATAAATCAACCATTGTTCATTTTATTCCTGGAAGTTTTTCAAAAACAAAACTATCACAGTTTCATATTCAGCAAAATCAGTAGACAATGTAATCCCCAGGTTTCATATTAAAGGTAAAGGCTGCCAAAAGAGCTGAAATTAAGCAGAGTATGCAGGAGGAAATGAAGCTGAGAAGCCATGGAAAGAAATCACAGCATTGAGAGAGGACAAAAGTGTATCTTGAAAAGTAGTACAAGCACAAAAATGTATGCTGAAGATGAAGGACTCACCATGCAGTAAAAAAATCTATTCTTTGTCCTTTCTAACATCAAGGTGAAAACTAGAGTGAGCCGGCACAAGATGCTCCCCAGGATACAATATGATTTTGAGATGCTGAGGATGTAAGACTATATAAAATGACCATGACAAACTTTTTCTTCAACATACCTTCAGTCTCTTAAGAGAAAGAGAACCTTTGTGGTAAGAAAACTGTTAGTCTGAAATGTCCCCTTGATCTGATCCCTTAGGCCCTTCCTCCAAAACTCTTGCAAAGGCATACTTCAGGAAAACCCTAATCATTCATGTGTAAGGAAGTAAAAATGATCTAGAACAACATAGATACAAAAATAATGTAAGAAATAAATAGAGCATGATTAGTTCTTAATAGTATATTGGACATGTTGCCCTTGAGAAAATGAAAATTATGACCATGTATACTGCCATGATGAGGAAATAGAATATTTTAATAAAACAGTCACACCTTAAAACAAATCCATGAAACAAATACAAAAAGTAGAAAAGAAATGATATTACAATAGTAGCAAGTGCTAAGTGAACTGGCAAAGCTTAGAAAAAAATCAAAGAAATGAAGAAAGTAGAAAAAGCATTTGTGAGAACAGATGTTTCAGAAACCTCAGAAATACAGAAAAGGGAAAAAGACAATTGAACAAAATAAAATGGCACATAGGAGGCATTAAAACTTTTAGGAAGAAAATAACAGGTAAAAAGAAAGGCAAGGATATCCACCAGATGCATAATTGTAATTTCTGAAAAAGAAGAAAGTAAATGTACAGACTAATATTGAATATTTTTTTTAATATGGAAATAAAGCACAACTTTTAAGTAAATATTTAAATGGCACCTTAAATGTCAGGGAGGGATCTGACTTAAAATAATCAACACAGATATATTCTTGTTAACATTACAAGTATTCAAATATATAGAAATAATACTTTAGGCAGCTAGGCAAAAAGATCAAGTCACTCATAAGGGTGAGAAATGTCATGTTGACCTCATATTTTTTAATAAAACTGTTGGTGATGCAAGGATAAAGACAAAAGAAAACAATATTATTGTCTAAAATTCAATGGTAAGAAAAAATAAGCAGAGGTTGGGGAAGAAGAGGAGATATTAATTTCAATATTGCTCTTACTAGGGAAATAATAGATACTACTTAAAAATATGAAGGTTTGGGCTTTCCTGGTGGTGCAGTGGTTGAGAGTCCGCCTGCCGATGCGGGGGACACGGGTTTGTGCCCCAGTCTGGGAAGATCCCACGTACCGTGGAGCAGCTGGGCCCATGAGCCATGGCCGCTGAGCCTGAATGTCTGGAGCCTGTGCTCCACAATGGGAGAGACCACAACAGTGAGAGGCCCACGTACCACAAAAAAAAAAAAAAGAGGATTAAGGGAAATATATGGATGATTAAGTTTTCATTAAAAGGTAATCCTAAAATGAAAAGGCAAACCATCCAAAATATCAGAGTGGTAAAAGCAGAAAACACATCATATAATAAAGAGTTCTAATTAGAAATAAATAAATAAGAACAAAATAGTTACCACATTAATAAAAATTAAATGGTATATATTCATCTATAAAATAGTTTTAAATTTCTACTATACAAAACCCAATTCTTTGTTGTGCACCACACATAAGTCCAAAACAAAGTGAGTTTTAAAAGTAGGACTTAAAAGTCATAGCAGGCAAATTGAATAGCAAGGAAAGGAGAAGTAGGAGGAGAAAGAAAAGGAAAAAGAGGAAGTAGCAGAGGAGAGAAGAGAAGAATAGAGCAAAGGAGAGAGTGTTAAGAAAAAGCAACAATGGAAAAAAAATGAAACAAGGGTTACAATATGAGACAAGGTGAAATTTAGGCCCAAAAAGCATTACACAGAGCAAAATGTTAGAGAAACACTAGCTACTGTAACAGATACTATCCAAATCTCAGAAACTTATATAGTAGGAGTTTTCTGCATAGTGATATAAGAAACAAACAGGTACATCTCACCAGATGATTCAATGACTTGGGCTTCTTCCATCTATGATTCTGCCGTTTTTAACAAAGTGCCTTTTATCTCTGGCTGTTTTCAGTTGCCTCTTTTCTCTCTTTCCACCTTATTTTCTGTCATTACCATAGCTTAAATATTTCCCTGAACCTTTATTTTATAAAATACCTTTTTTTTTTTTTTTTTTTTTGCCTTGGAAGCCATACTCTCAAACCTCCCCATCCCCATTTTAAAAATCTTGTTTTTTTCCTACCTTGTAGAAGAACATAGACATCTTGGGATTTCCCTCAATGCTTTTTTGGTTTCTGTTAACTGTTTCCTAAATCATGTGTGTTTTTTGTTTTGTTTTGTTTTTATTATCTCATTTTATTGGCTTATATCACCAAGTAACTTCTGAAGAAAGATTATTTAGTGGGGAAGATTTCTGAATCTTGAAAATATTTTTATTGTACCTTCACATCTAATTAATAGTTAATATAAAATTCTAGATTAAATCATTGTCCCTCAGAAAAATGAATGCACTGGCCCACTGATAAGATGTTCAGTGACGGTTTGTTTCACATGCTTCTGTGAATATATTGTGGTTTTTATTTTCTCTCTGAAAGCTTGAGAGATCTTGGATTTATCTTTCTTGCTTTGAATGTTTATATTGCTTTCATTAAGTTAATGGGTTTTTTTTTTTTTTTTTTCAAATCTATCTTGTTTAACATGTGGTGGGTGATTTTAATTTCTATATTTAGAAGGACTTTCACTTTGTCTGGGACCCCTTCCCTGATCATCCCACCCCAGACTCAATCATTTACTTTTTTTGGGTCTATGAGATTTAGCAACAAAAGTCTTTTTGTGTGTGTGTGTGTGTGTGTGGTACACGGGCCTCCCACTGTTGCGGTCTCTCCCATTGCAGGGCACAGGGTCCGGACGTGCAGGCTCAGCAGCCATGGCTCACGGGCCCAGCCTCTCTGCGGCATGTGGGATCTTCCTGGACCAGGGCACGAACCCGTGTCCCCTGCATCGGCAGGCAGACTCTCAACCACTGCGCCACCAGGGAAGCCCAACAAAAGTCTTTTAAGACTTTGGTGAAACAGTCCTAACTGAATGGTTTGCTCAGGAGTCAGACTGCAGTCAGATGAGGGGTGATTTGAAGGAAAAGAATCAGGGACAGTGAGTAAAGGTGTTTCTTTCAAGAAATTTGGTAACCAAAGGGTGGGGAAATAAGAGTTGCATCTGAGAGAAACATGGGTAAACATGGTATATATCTCCATAGCATCTTGTCTTATTTTTGCAAATATTTGTTTGATTTCAGTTTTCCCTATTAGCCAATAAAGTCATAAGGGATCACATTACTCATGTTTATTGCTGCTTTGTCCTGAAGTTAGTTCAGTATTTGTTACACAGTAGATACAAATTGCTCTTTCCTTGTTTTTGGAATGGAGAGATGAATTTGTGGGATATTTTGTTTATTTTTTTCAGAGGTTTGAAAAATTTTGAATGCTGATAGGAAAAAGCAGGTGGAGATAGAGACGGTGGATGAAAAGAAAGAAGTTGACAGAGCAAGGTACATGAGATGGTAGTAAAAGCTTTGGACAAGAGCATTAGGTTTTATCCAAAATGCTAATTTTGATATAAAGTCTGGGTTTAATATAATCATATTAAAGAAAAATATTTTATTTAGAGTTGTGTGTGTATATGCACACATATAAATATACATACATTTTCATTATTACAGACCCCTGCCAATTCTATCCAAAGTGACAGGTACAATTTAATTAAATGTTCAGTGGAAGTAATTTGCTTCTACTGGTAATATATATAAAACTTTGAGTACACCCATTAGCAAAGTAAAAACCTGACTGTTCCTGTCACTCACAAGACCACCTGAGCTAGCCACCAGAGCTTGGATTAATCTTTTTGTAACATCTGGTTATGCCACTGTTCAAAAAATTTCACTCTTAGATGGTTCAGAACTCAGAGATAATTAAATAGAACTTAGATGGGTCCTAATACAACTAAAATACTAGGTATCAATAGTCTTTCTTTGAATTTTATTTAATAACTCACTTGATATTCATTAGCTCTTGTCTAATAAATTGAATATTGCACTCCTTGAGGCTGTGTGATAGGAGGGCAAGGTTATGGGGTGAGAAAATTTTTCTCATCAAGTGGAGAAGTATATGCTGGTATCCAGGTCCAGGCTCAGACTGTGGGCTTGGCTGGTATAAGAAGGGGTTGTGGCAGAGTCCAAAAGGCAGGAAAGGAGAGACTAGAGCTAACATGCTGAGCTAGCAAGTCAGTTAAAGAGAATGGCTAAGAAAACTTGTCAAAACATGTTCACTCTAGCAGATCAAATGAACTTTTTCTTTAACTAAAAATATAATAAAATGTAATAGAAAGGCAACTCCTTCTCTCTACCTAGCTCCTTCTCTTTCCCCCAGATACTTCTTGCTCTTTCCCCAACCCCTCACTTCAGGTATAGCCTGCTTAATCCTTTCTATCTCTCTCTCCCAGAGTTGGAGCTGAGTCCTCTTCTCTCCAGATACCTCACAACTTGTGTTATGTCTCTGAGCGATGCAGTATGTTCTGTGCCTGCTTCAGCTTATTAGAAGTGCTCTCCATGGATATATTTGGCTTCCCTTTGCACTGGACACCTTTTCTTCTGGTTCTTCCTTCGTCAGAATGGATTGGTTCTGGTGAAGATATATCTGTCCTGAGCATTCAATTATTTAAGTTACTGTATGATCCAAGCCCCCTTCACCTAAACTTTAAGGTTTTTAAGGGTAGGGAGTTTTCCTCATAAACCATTATTTAATGTCATGAATATATAATTATTACATACATACACATAAACATGCATAAATATAAATGCAAATATCTCAGGAAAGCCTCATACTATTTGAGCTCATAGACCACAAGATAAATCAGAATTCTTGTTTGACAGGATTTTTTCCTCTTTACTAGTTTACAGATGTTGGTCTACTGTATTCTAGGCTCCAGATTTTCTGATGCAATGTTAGGGATTTAAAATTGTTACTCCCTTTATGTAATGTATTATTTTCTCTGGATGCTATCAATAAGCTATTTTTATCTTTTATTTATAGCAGTTTGACTGTAATGTGCTGGGCATGGGTTTTTCCATCCCATCCTTCTTGGAGTTTACTGAACTAGGGGTTCACTTCACTTGTTGAATTTATAAGTTTATGTCTTTCACCAAATTTGATGTTTTCACACATTAAAAAAGTAATTTTCTATCCTATTCTCATTTTCTCTCCTTCTGGGAGACCAATTACAAATATGGAAGACATTTCAATATGCTGCATGTTCTTTTTTTTATGTTTTCTTCTCCCTTTTCTTCAGATTGGATAATTTATATGGATCTATCTTTGAGTTCACTGATTCCTCCCAGTGATATTTTTTGATTTAAATATTATATATGTTGCTTTTGGGATTCCCATTAGGTTTTTTAAAATCCCTATTTCTCTGCTTTGATTTCCTATATTTTCATTTGCTCAAGAATAATTTTCTTTATTTCTTTGAGTGTATTTATACTAGCTGCTCTAAATTCTTGGGTGCTCATTCCAAGATGTGAGTTATCATGAGGTTAAACCTCACTTATTGTCTTTTCTTTTGAGAATAAGACATGTATTTCTGGTTCTTCATATATCAAGTAATTATGTACTATTGTGACTCTCTTGTATACTTCTAAAGAGTATTGTTACTGTTGTTGTTTTCTCTTGTTGTTTTATAAATGTGAAAAATTAATAAACAGAAATTTCACTTAAATAGACTCAACAGACCAGATGGGAAACCTGTCATGCCCTGCAATGATAGCAGAGCCTAACAGGAAAAAGAAGGACTCCTCCTTTTTCCTGGCCAGGACACAGGCAGTGAAGAGCCATAGATTCTTTTTTTTTAACTATAGCCCTCCCAACTTCCATTTCACCTCTGTAGAAGCTGTCCTCCTTCCGCTGTCATGGGCGACTTGCTCATGTCTTGCCATGGTTATAGATAATGTGTTCCAATTTGCTGCTGATCCTGAATAAACCTGTCTTTGCAGGAGAAATATCTGGAAGTCTATTTGTGTTATGTCAACAATAACAAACAATTGAGTTGACTGGACTCAGAAGCAAACTTTGGCTGATTGTGTTGCAGTATAATCTATGGTCACTTCTTTACTCTCTAGTCAGAGTGTGTCCCATGTTAATCATTAACTTGTATCAAAAGCTAAAACAATAGGAGTAATAGAGGAAAATTTACTTTCTTTAAGAATTTACTTAAAGAGAGTAACATTTAATAATTTGCTTATAAAAAATGTAAGACATCTATTTGAGAAATATATTCAAGAAAATATATATTAAAAAAACACAAATACTGGATTTTGAATTATTCTATCTTCCGAATTAATCACTCTTTATTGGACATCTTCACTGACATTGACAAAAATATTTTCCCACCCATTTAAATAATATTGGATGAATGAAAATAATGTATCCCCTTAGTTCAATGCATACTAATCCTTTTCTTCTCTTGTTCTTTTTTTTTTACTTTTTTTTACTTTTTTTTCTTTTTTTTTTTGCAGTATGCGGGCCTCTCACTGTCGTGGCCTCTCCCGTTGCAGAGCACAGGCTCTGGACATGCAGGCTCAGCGGCCACGGCTCACGGGCCCAGCCGCTCCGCAGCATGTGGGATCTTCCCGGACTGAGGCACGAACCCGTGTCCCCTGCATCGGCAGGCGGACTCTCAGCCACTGCGCCACCAGGGAAGCCCTCTTCTCTTGTTCTTGAGTCTAGTTGCACCCAGGAACTTTCAATAATAGTTTTATGTACACTGTAGAAGTTATTTTAACTCATGAATCAACTGGCACCATTTAATTAAGGAAGTTAATTGTAACTCTTTTGCATGGATAATCTTTAGACATAAATTTCTCGAAAAATATCTTGACTGAATTTAGAATATGTCAGAGTAGTTATGTTAGGTAGTTAGATGTTAGCAGTAAGGAGGTGACAGTGGCGAGAAAGACAAGAAGAAGAAATTGAGTCACGCCCAGCCAGCCATCTGGGAACTTTCCCTTGACGTCATCCAGAATGGGTGAAACTATGGTCATGTGGTGGGTGGGCAGCTTATCCTGATAAAGAGGCGTACAGTAACACGAGGGGACTTCCCCCGGCTGCACATGCCCAGACCAGAGAGATGTATAACTTATAGTAAAACATAAGCTCATTATACCATAATTATAATAAAATCTACATGTGGTTTTGCCCCCTGACTGGGCGTTTCTTAGTGATTCAAGGGTGAGAGCATGCACAGCAGTAACAAGTTTTTTACATAGCCGGGGACTGTCAATCAAATAATGAACCGCTGTCACTCACCCCCACCTCCCTGCAAAATGCTCCTTAAAAGCACCCTTAAGCCTGTACAGGAATGCTGCTTTCAATTAGAAGAAACAGCCCACTCTCTCTCTCTGTGAGAGTGTACCTTTGCTTCAATAAACTGCTTTGGTGTTGCTTCACTTTGCTGAAACAGCCCGCTCTCTCTCTCTCTCCCTCTCTGAGAGTGTACCTTTGCTTAAATAAACTTTGATTTGTGCTTAAGCTGAACGTGGTAGTTTGCAATTCTTATCTTAGTATCCTGGAACCGAGATTGCTGGTGTGGATCTTCCATTGACTTCCTCAGCTGAAGTCATTTTGTTACAACGTATGTCAACCCAGTGACAGGTAGAATAACTTACTGTTTAACTTGTTTTATTTTATTTATCTTAAGCTATGTAAAACCACACCAAAATATCCAGCTTGCCAGAAAAATTATGGAATCAAAAATATAACCAAAGTAACAAACTTGAGAAATGATGTCTGATTCTGAATGGATGGAATTGAGTTGGAACAAAATTGCCAATACTATTTTTAAGACCAGTTGCCTTTCTACAAATAGACAGTGTACTTTTGATAGATGGGAACCTCAATTTTCCTTAGGTCTGATTATGCCTTCAATAAACAGGCTGAATTTAAGAAGTTCAGATTTTGCCTGAGGATTAATAGCCAGGTTACAGTGGGAGAAAATTTTTCTTTTTCTAACCTTTGCTTTTTTCCCCTCTATTATCTAATCTTCCATTTTTTGTTTAAAGAGAGTGCATTAGCTTTTAATTTTGAAAATCCACATAATTAAATGATTTGGGCAAATATATCATTGGCTGTATTATTCCAGTGGTAAGATATAGATTCAGAGAGACAGTTGGAAGGCAATATTGAGATTTTGGCAGGAGTCAAGGTGATACAAGACTTAACAATTGAGGTATCAGTGAAAATGGAAAGTGGGTTGGCCATAGCTTAGGCTGTCCTTCCTTGAAAGTTCTGATTGTCAATATTTAGGCAACCATATATTTGTGTGTGTGTGTATACATTCTAATAGTGTTTCCTTTTTCACTGATAAAAAGTTAAAAAAATATGGAATTTAAAATTGTTTATGATTATGTTTTGCCTATTTGCTTGTTTGATACTTTTTTTCCTGTCCTTTTGTTTACTGCTTTATTTGTTTTAAATATCAGAAGTAGTTATTATTTAATATAGGAAAGACTCAGAACAGAAACATAACCAAATTAACAAATCAAAATTCATTAAAAGTAATTAGAATAATAAAGATGCCAAACATAAATGCTAAAAATGAGATAAAACAACTGAGAAGTCTAGTTGATAATGATTCAGTATGATTCTAATACCACAAAGAAATAAAAACAAGTCAGTATAATTCTTTTTGTTTGTTTGTTTTTTCGTTTTTTTTGCGGTTCGCGGGCCTCTCACTGCCGTGGCCTCTCCCGCTGCGGAGCACAGGCTCCGGACGCACAGGCTCAGCGGCCATGGCTCACGGGCCCAGCCGCTCCGCGGCATGTGGCATCTTCCCAGACCGGGGCACGAACGCGTGTCCCCCTGCATCTGCAGGCGGACTCTCAACCACTGCGCCACCAGGGAAGCCCCAGTATAATTCTTTAATTAAGTAGAATTAGAAAATATTAATTCCAAAGAAGAAAAATAAATCTGGTAAATCAATAAAATTATAAACTACTGAAAGTTATAAACATGAGAGCAATATAAAAGTAAGAATGAAAGTGAATTTGATTAAAGAACAGAATCAAATGGTCTCCAAAATTAAGAATAAGAGAGGCTCAGATATGCGGGAATTAAAATAGTTTGAGAATTTCTAGAGTCAATGTTCAAAGTCCTTGAATTTGCAGTTAATGAGGTCTTCCAGAAGCTGGGCAGGTAAGAGGGTTGAAATCCTGGCCTGAGGGCATGAACAAGAGCTCTTCAGATGTTCTTAGATAAGGCCAGCAAATTATGTCAGAGTAAACTATCAAGTGCTTCAAGCTCAATCCTCTTCAATAAAAGACAAAGTAAATAAATAAATTTTAATAGATGAAAATCCTATCAGAGTCAAATCTTCTATTTTTCTTTCTATTAAGTCACTACCAGACAAAAGTGTTTAGTGTGTTAAGGAACAAAAATATTTAGCTTAATAGACCATAATATTTTCCTTCATAATCTCCAATTCTTTGAGAGATAGTGAATTACCTTCCCTAATATTTCTCACTTAATAGTATTTCCTGAGCACACACAAGTCTTAAAAGCAGTTGAGACCAGTCAGTGGGCCACGGGACAATTGCTAATCAATTTATACATGAGCCCCTTGTTTTGGCCACTGAGACCCTGTACCCTATATTGCTTTAATAGTGCATTTGGGACTGTCTACCTCTTAAAACTTCTGCTAGTTGACTGACTTGTGACTGCTAAATAAAGTTGTCCAAAGTCTGCTTAGAAACACTGTCAGAAAATGATTATCTTTTTCTCAGAATGTGTTATATCACAGTCCCAAGTTCATAACAGTTATGAAAACTGCTGTTACTGCTTATTCTTTTGTAACAGCTTACTGCTGATATAATCCTCTGGGCATCTGTGAGTGGAAGTAACAAAGCTGCGTCCTTTGCTATTATATCCTTAGCACAAAGCATAATTCCTAGCACATAGTAGGTCCTTAAATATTTGAGGAATTAGTGAATAAACAATTAGAAAAGTCACATTTACAATCTTAACATCTATAGTCAATGATAATTTAGAGCCAAAACATATATTGCCAATTATTTTGCTAGTAGTTTTATAGTTTTTATAAGTACAATCACATTTTCTTTTAAAAATATTACTTTGGATATTCCTGCAAAAAATGGTTACACTGAAGATGTTACTTCTTAATGCTTTAATCCTTGGGCTATAGAACATTGTTTCTCCTAATGCAATCACCTGCAATTAACAAGATTAATTGCCTCTGCAGGGCATGGAGAAGCTGGTACCAAGATTGGTGTTGGAGTTTCTACTGTGATTCAAGATGTCAATTTTGTGAAGACGAATTTAGTGTCTTTATATGCAGAACTGAGAATAAGTAACAACCTGAGGATTGAGTAACCAACCTCAGAAGCATATGAAATGTAAAATGATGGCTAAACTGTAGCCCATCAAACAGGACTTATGAATAGATCTACTGCGTGGTTGTGTGTTTTTGATCCAGTAAGTCAAGCTCTCTTGGCTTCATGTTTTTCCTTAAAACTAAATGATGGTTTATATAATAGCATATTTGTCAAAGTACTGTGGGCTTTATACAAGCATATTAAAGTGATTGGCATTAATATTTCAAAAATAATTATTAATTTTAATAAGAATAAATATTTTATGTTTAAATATTATAAGAATAAATGTAAGGGTTTTTTTTTTTTTTTTTTTGCAGTATGCAGGCCTCTCACTGTTGTGGGCTCTCCCGTTGTGGAGCACAGGCTCTGGATGCGCAGGCTCAGCAGTCATGGCTCACGGGCCTAGCCGCTCCGCGGCATGTGGGATCTTACCGGACCGCGGCACGAACCTGTGCCCCCTGCATCAGCAGGCAGACTCTCAACCACTGCCCCACCAGGGAAGCCCCCTATGCAAGGATTTTTATTGCTGACAATAGTGACTGTAATGCAAGTCTTTGCTTGGCAGGACAGATTCTATATTCAAATATCCAGGCTTATCAACACTATGGGGGAAATGTGAGGATCTAGAAAACTAGGTGTGAGGAATAAAAAACAGCTAAAGTATTGTTAAACAAGTTTTATATATTATTTATAAAAATCTGTTTTTTAATGTGCATCATTAGGCAATATCTTTCCTTCTTTATCTTTCTCACTTTCTGTATCTGACACTTCTGTCAAAATTTTTCAGAAGTATGTACTTTGCTACTTTTCTTGCAGTTTCATTTTCCTCATATGTTGTTTAAATATTTCAGAATGAAAGGCCTTTTGTTCTCATATCCATGAGGCTTAATGAAATAATGTTTACTCTGGCACTATGTTAATACCAATTTCCTTTTCTTCCTCTTTTCACCTACTAATGCTTCAATCCTTAACAAACATATGTGCCAAACACTTATATGTCTGCACATAATTTTATAATATTTGGAAATATATTTTTTCCTTTCATGAAAAACATATTCCATTAGGCCCTTTAAAAGGGAGTTTAGAGACTCCATGATTTCATCCTTAAGTATCTATCATCTATCTATCTATCTATCTATCTATCTATCTATCTATCTATCTATCATCTATCTAATCTATGTCACATCTTTATCCATTAATCTGTCAATGGGCATTTAGGTTGCTTCTATATCTTGCCTATTGTAAATAATACTGCTATGCTATGAACATAAGGTGTATATGTCTTTTCTAATTAATGTTTTCATTTCCTTCAGTTAAATAACCAGGAATGAAATTGCTGGATGGTAGGGTAGTTCTATTTGCCACAGTTTATAACTTGATGTTACATCATTCCTTTGTTGGGAAGCTCTGGAGAGGAAGCCAAGATCTTGGGAGCAGGAAGGTCTAAGTGGATCTGGGAACCCACAGAAACTTGACCTGCTGTAGTATACACCTTGAACCATTCCAGTGAACTCACACCCACTTATGAAACTCACAAGTGAAAACAGAATGTTCTTTCTTCTCTGAGAAGAGAAATGTAAGTACAATTCTTCAAAAAAGTGGCCATTTGAAATCACCTGAAAAAAGACTTTAAAGAGGGTTGGTTAGCAAACAAATCAAATGAATTGAAAAGGAATCCTCCATGCTGCAGCTGGTCTTGGAAGACCTTTTACTAATACATGATCTTTAAAATCTCGGATAAGATGGTCCAAATCTTTATACATAAGGAGTCTGGGCCCTTATTTAACTTGCCCTTATTATGTTATGGTTGCTCCCATTATTCATTCACAGATTTTACCAATCATGGAAGCAGCAAGAGATTCCAAGAGAGCCCCTTTTACTCAGACATATTTCTTCTGGTCCCCACTGTGTACCAGCTTGTCATGATAATATGGTCAATTAATTATTCTAGTCATCCTTGTCATCTAGCCTAGTCATTCTACTACTTTTTGTGGGTATATTGGAATGAAGATCCAACATGGCCAGATGGTAGTCAATGGCCCAGTTCAGTGGGACTCTTATTGTATCCCCTAGAGGAAACGTTTCCCCCCCCCGACTAAGTATCAGGAGCTCTATTCCAGAAGATCCTAAGGATGAATGGATTCCAAGCACAAATTCTATGAGTAAGTCACTAGGAGAGATGGTGAGAGGCTTCCATCCTACTTCAAGCCTTGATTCCAGGGCCCATATATTTAGCTACTGGAGACACATTATCACTTAACAGCTTTGGGTTCAAACAGGTACCACAGACCAGTAGATAGTGCTCCAGGTTCTCAGGTTTTGTTCCTGGCCTGACACCTTAGTTGGACATTCGAAAGGCCATTCCCCTATTTAATTAGCAGAAAAAAAACAGCTGCTTCTGTGTTATAGAATATGGTAAGATGCATGAACTCCATGTTCACGATCTGATTACCTCACTTCTTTTCCTATAAAATAGCAAAACTGTGTGTGTGTGTGTGTGTGTGTGTGTGTGTGTCTGTGTGAAAGAGAGAGAGAGTTATATTTCTAAAACATTATTTCTTCCTTTTTTTGGTGAAAACATTTTTCTACTCTCTTCACAAATTTCAATTATACAGCAGTGTTATCAACTATAATCACCATGTTAAACTTTAGATCCTCAGGCCTTATTCATTTTATACCCTAAAGTTTGTATACTTTTATTAACCTCTCCATATTTCCCCCACTCCATTGCCCAAGGCAACCACTTTCTACTCTCTGTTTCTATGAGTTTGAATTTTTTTTTTTTTAATTTAGACTCCACACATAAGTGATAATATGTACCATGCAGTGTTTGTCTCTGTCTGGCTTACTTCACTTAGCATTATGCCTTCCAGGTTCATCATTTCCCAAATGACAGGATTTTTCTCTTTTTAAGGCTGAATAATATTCCATTGTATATACACACCACATTTTCTTTGTTCATTGATCTATCCCTGGACATTTAAGTTGTTTCCTTACCTTGAATATTGTGAATAATGCTGCAATTAACATAGAAACAGATATCTCTCTGAGATAATGATTTCCTTTACTTTGGCTCTATACCCAGAAGTGGGATTTCTAGATTATATGACAGTACTACATTTAATTTCTTGAGGAAACTCCATACTGTTTTCCATAGTGGTTAAACCAGTTTACATTCCCACCAACAGAGTACAAGTTTTCTTTATCTCTACATTCTCAGGAACATGTGTTATTTCTTTTTTGTCTTTTTCATAAAAGACATACTAACAGGTGTGAGATGATAGCTCATTGTGGTTTTCATCATCACTTCCCTGATGATAATTAGTGATGTTGAACACCTTTTCATGTACTTCTTGGTTAGTTGTATGCCCTCTTTGGAAAAATATCTATTCAGGTCTTTTGCCCAATTTTTAACTGGGTTGTATGATTTTTTGTTATTGAGTTGTGAGTATTCTTTATAATTTTGCATGTTAACCCTTTCTTGGATACCTGGTTTGCAAATATTTTCTCCCATTCTACAGGGTTCCTCTTCATTCTGTAGGTAGTTTCCTTTAAGTATAGAAAATTTTTACTTTGATATAGTTCCACTTATTTATTTTTGCTTTTTTTGCCTTTGCTTTGGTGTTAAATCTAAAAAAACATTGCCAAGAATGAGATCAAAAAATTTACTCCTTATGTTTTCCTCTTTTATTTTTACATTTTCAGGTCTTATACTCAAGTCTTTAATCCATTTTGAGTTGATTTTGTGTACTGTGTAAGAGGGGGACTCAGTTTCATTCCTTTGCATGTGCCTGAGCAGTTTTCTCAACATCATTATTAGAGACTATCCTTTCCCCATTGTATGTCCTTGGCTCCTTTTGTCAAGAATTGATTGACCATATATGCATGGGTTTACTTCTGGACTTTCTATTCTGTTTCATATATCTGTGCAATTGTTTTTATGCCAATATTATAGCTGTTCTGATTACTTTTTAATATAGGTTGAAACCAGGTTATGAGATGCCTCCAGCTTTGTTCTTTCTCAGGTTTGCTTTGGCTATTCCAGGTCTTTTTGGCTCCATACAAATTTTAGGATTTTTTTTCTATTTCTGTGAAAATGACATTGGAACTTTGATAGGAATTGCATTGAATTCATAGATGACTTTGGATAGAATGGACATTTTAAGCATTTTAATTCTTCTAATCCATGAACATGGAATAGCTTTACATTTATTTGTGTCTTCAATTTCTTTCACCAATATCTCATAATTTTTAGTTTATAAATCTTTTATCTCCTTGTCTAAATTTATTCCTTAGTGTATACTCTTTCTGATGCTATTATAAATGGGATTGTTTAAAAAATATTTTTCTAATAGTTCTTCATTGATGTATAGAATCACAGTTGATTTTTGCATATTGACTTTGTCCCCAGCAACTTTACTGAATTTACTTATTAGTTCTAACGGTTTTTTAATGACATCTTTAGAATTTTCCACATACAGTACCATGTCATCTGCAAAATATAATCGTTTTATTTATTCCTTTCCAATTTAGATTCTTTTTATTTATTTGCTCTTGACTTACTGCTCTGGCTAGGACTTCCAATACTATGTTAAATAAAAGTGGTAAAAGTGGGCATTCTTGTCTCATTCCAGATATTCAAGAAAAATCCTTTAGCTTTTCACTATTGCATATAATGTTAGCTGTGGGCTTGTCATATAGATAGAATTATCAAAAAGATAGAAGGGAAACCAGGAGATCACGGGGCAAGGAATTCAAAGGAGGAGAGTACTTTAAAAAGGAAAAACTGGTTATCTATGTTGAATGCTGAGATTTAAGTAAGGTTGAAACCTTTCCATTGGATCTAAAATAGAAACTATTAGAAACCTTAGAGGACTATTCAAAGTGGAAACCAAATTGCATTGAGTAGAAGAATGACTGGCCCTGGCATATAATAAGTATTCAATAAATTATTTTCTTCTCTTTTTTAAAATAAAAGATAACTTAGCATTTATTCTACAATTAAATCATTCAATTTTAATATTATCTCCTATGGTGCCTGGGGTCCCATAACAGCAGTGCAGATGATGGGTCATGTGCAAAGCCAGAAGTGGACTTTATATTTTATAAATTATTATGTGATATGATTTCCCAATTAGATGCTCTTGGAAAGAGGGATGATTGGTAAATATTCAACAAAATTTACTAAATATTTACTGTTTGCCAGGCATGGAGACACAAACTCACTCTTTTCATCTTTGATAATTCAACAGGAAAGTAGAAATTTAAAACACCAGCCAATCAGTATTCAATATTAATTGATTGATGGTCCCTGCTATCATACAGGCCAAGCATAATGTGAAAGGCAGACTTTAGGTAAATGATTATGAATAAGCAAATAATTGCAATTGTAAAGAATATAAAGCAGGAACTCTGGAGATGCATCATATAATGTATGCAATTTTAAGGATCACAGAAATAAATCACAATACATGATTAAGAATTCTAGGTTAGAGAAAAGCAGAAGGTACTGGTAGGAAAAACACACACACAAACACACAATCCAAAATGTAAGTAGGTACTGGTTTGGGAAGATATTTGGAGAAGGTATAGATTTTGAGAATCATTTTACCATGAATCCAAACCAGAATAGATTAAGATTTGTCCAGATTGGAGGAAAACATTAATACAAGAGAGATAGAGAGAAAGAAAGAATGACAAATGAAAAAAGAGAAAAAATTGAAATGTTTAAGAGGCAAACAAAACCATGGAAAAAATGAAAATACAACCTACTAAATAGGAGAAAATATTTGCAAATGATATGACCAATGAGGAATTAATATCCAATATATATAAACAGCTCATACAACTCAACATCAAAGAAAAAAAAGCAACTTGACTGATAAATAGGGAGAACTAAATAGACATTTATCAAAAGAGGAAATGCAGATGGCCAACAGGCACATGAAAAGCTGCTCAACATTTCTAATCATCAAGGAAATACAAATCAAAACCACAGTGAGATATAACCTCACACCTGTCAGAATGGCTACCATCAAAAGAACACAAATAACAGATGTTGGCAAGGATGTGGAGAAAAGGGAATCCTTTTACAAAGATGGTGGGAATGTAAATTGGTTCAGTCACTATGGAAAACTGTATGAAGGTTTCTCAAAAAGCAAAAAATAGAACTAAAATATGACCCAGCAGTTTCACTCCTGGGTATGTATCTCCCCAAAATAAAAACACTATTTGTTGTCTTTTTGTAATAGACATTCTAAAAGGTGTGAGGTGATACCTCACTGGAGTTTTATTTGGATTTCCCTAATGATTAGTGATATTGAGCATTTTTTATGTACCTTTTCATCATCTGTATTTCTTCTTTGGAAAAACGTCGATCAAGTCTTTGCTCATTATTTTTTTAAATCAGGTTTTTTTTTTTTTTTTG
>RJWK010040018.1:0-20140 GCA_004363435.1 Platanista minor | reverse complement strand
TGCCAGACCTTCATTCAACAAATATTCATGGACAACCAGTTTGAACTAGCCTCTGACTTTACTAATGGTCCTCTGTTCTTTGACACTTGTTACAATTAGTGAGATTGACTTTTTCACCATAAAGATTTCTGTTCCATGATAACCATATTGGTGGCCATCAGATCCATCATTTTGAAATGAAATAAAAACAAAGATAATTATGGAGAATATTCAGAAGAACAAACAAATGACACCGTTTACCCTGGTGACAGTGCTGGAGCAGGTATAAGAGTTTTGAGCTGTTGTGAAAACCCAAGTTATGTGGAAAATGGCTTTAATCTCCACAGGGATTTGCGATAGCAGCCTCTGGCTACAGACGGATATCTCACACCCAGGAAAGAACCCCTGACGGTCCACCTGTGCAGATATCAGTGAGTTACATTTTCAGAAGTAATTCCCACAGATGTGTTTTCCTTATTTTGACCCTTTCATTGTCCCTTTGTGCATCAATGTTACAGTACCTACATATTTTCTTATCTTAGATAAAACTGAATTTCCCAAATTAAGCATGATCCTTTGTAGGTTCTCCCTTCCCTTGAACGGGACCTCCAAGCTTTTAAATCGAAGAGTCTTCTCAGCTGAGACAAGAAACAATAGATCTAAATGATAATGCTTATTAAAAAGCCTTTGTCTCTGTTTATTATGCTGCTATCGTCATCTGCCTTTGCTATGTTTTTAGTCCATGTTGTGTATTTTACTTTTACTTTTTATTGCCCTAGCTTCCATATTTCAACAAGATTTCCCAACGAGACAAGCTTCTGGGTTTGACGTAACATCTGGAAACTTACACAGCCTTGTATGAACTGGGAAGAAAATGGACCCTCTTATTTGAAATATGGACCAAATAGAGTCTTTATAATAAGGTCTATATTTCACTCTTAGCTCTGTCTATCGACCCAGAATATTATTCAGGTCTCATCAGGCTAAAGTAAATGACAAGACACTTTTCTTCATATATTCAGCTTATTGGGATAATGATATAATCTAAAACCAAGTTCAACATCTTCATCTTTGAGGGTTGTGTCACCACCTTGTTTCCAAGTGTCCCCAGGAGATGAAAATGAATCCCAGCAAGGCTCAGAGGCTCTATGAGTGGAAGGAGAATCACGGTTATAATTTGCACAATGCTATAATATGTTCATAGAAATGTATTCTGAAATTTAGAGGAGACAGGATGGGGAAACAGCTCGGTGAGACATCACATGACTAGCAAGGACAGGAAAATAATTTTCCAACCTATTCATGAATGGGCATTGAGACACAGAAGATTTTAAGTACATTTGCACATGCAAAATTAAACTTTTATATTGCTTTATAGACAGACATTTGAAAATCAGGAACATATATACATTCATTCAGTCCACATGGCAAATGTCAATCTCTGCGTCAGTTTCAATACTTTAGAATGACCTTGTCTTTTATCAATTAGGATGTGTTTTCTCAGAAATTACCCATGGTGTTTCCACAGCAACCGAGCACGGTAGTAAAGCTAGGGATAAATGGGATGTTTGACATTTGAGGCCAACAAGGAATAAAAACCACAGGGCTCTGTAGCCCTGATCCATGCTCTTTCCTCCGTCCCATGTTGACTCTCTGTCTTGCCAGCTAAGGGGTCAATGGGAAAAAGAACTCAGAGATGGGGAAAGAGAAACAGCTAGACAGGCAGTAGATCAGAGAAAGGAAATGCAAGACAAAGGTGTAACTGCAAGACACAGAGATACGGGAACAGACAGACGCTGAAAGAGGGAGACGTGAGAGAGAAACACGAACATAGACTCTGTTCCTTTCCTGTGGTTGCTATAGAACAAACTATCACAAACTGGGAAGCTCACAACCACGGAAATTCGGCCTCTCACGGGTCTGCAGTTGAAGTCTGGAATCCAGGTGTCCTTGGGGCTGTGTTCTCACAATACGGATGGAGCCCTTCTCCCCCTGCCTACCAGGAGCCTCTGACATTCCTTGGTTTGTAGCTGCCTTACTGCAATCTCTGGCTCCGTCACCACATGAATTTCACTGTGTGTCCCTCTTTCTACCTGGAAGTCTCCCCTCTGTGCATGTTAGTTTCTGTATTGCTTCTCTTCTTATAAAGACACCAGGCATATTGGATTACGAGCTCACCCTCTGCCCATATGACTTCATCTTAACTTACATCTTAATTACATCTGCAAAGACTATTTCCAAATAAGATCACAGTCACTGGAGGAAAAAAAAAAAAAAAAAACCTAAAAATAGAGCGACTGTATGATCTGCAATCCCACTCCCGGGCATATATCCAGAGAAAACCACAAGTCAAAACAATATGTGTATCCCAATGTTCACAGCAGCACTCTACAATAGCCAAGACATGGAAGCAACCTAAATGTCCATCAACAGAGGAATGGATAAAGAAGATGTGGTACATGTATGCAATGGAACATTACTCAGCCATAAAAAAGACTGAAAAAAATGCCATCTGCAGCAACATGGGTGGACCTAGAGATTGTCATACTGAGTGAAATAAGTCAGACAGAGAAAGACAAATATCATAGGATATCGCTTATATGTGGAATCTAAAAGAATGGTACAAATGAACTTATTTACAAAACAGAAACAGAGTCACAGATGTAGAAAACAAACTTATGGTTACCAGGGGATGGGGGGGAGGGATAAATTAGGAGACTGGGATTGACATATACACGCTACTACACATAAAATAGATAACTAATAAGGACCGACGGTATAGCACAGGGAATTCTACTCAATACTCTGTAATGACCTATATGGGAAAAGAATCTAAAAAAGAGTGGATATATGTATACGTATAACTGATTCACTTTGCTGTACTCCTGAAACTAACACAACATTGTAAATCGACTGTACTCCAATATAAAGTAAAAAGTTAAAAAAAAAAAAAATCACAGTCACCGGTGCCAGTGTTGAGGACACCAACTTTATGGCGGCTGGATGGGGGGAACAACAACTCCACAGACAACATAGACAATAATTTTTAAAAGTTGTAGAAAGAGCAAGAGAAACAGACGTGAAAACCTGAGATGTTGGGCTCCCCTGGTGGCGCAGTGGTGGAGAGTCCGCCTGCCAATGCAGGGGGACACGGGTTCGTGCCCCGGTCCGGGAAGATCCCACATGCCGCGGAGCGGCTGGGCCCGTGAGCCGTGGCCGCTGAGCCTGCGCTCCGCAACGGGAGAGGCCACGACAGTGAGAGGCCCGCGTACCGCAAAAAACAACAACAACAACAACAAAAACCCGAGATGTTTGCATATTGTAAGAATGCAGAAAGTTCCACCCTCACTGGCAAGTTTGCAGGACAGCTCCGAAGTCAAACATAATCAACGTCAAACAAAAAAAGAAAGACCATTCTCTGTACCTTGATGGTAAAAGTTCCTCGTGACATGATCTTGTAATTTATTTTACTAAAACACTTAAAATGACATTGGTTTCTCTTGTAATTTATTTTACTAAAACACTTAAAATGACATTGGTTTCTCTTCACCACACTTCTTCCCCTCTCTCTCTACCGTGGCTTATGTCAATTTAAATTGAGGGCCACTTTCCCACTCAAGACAAGGTATCCACTCCGCTATTTGCTGCTTCTCGCCAACTGTGAATAGTGATTTTGCACACTTGATGCTGGATGGATAGAGACATTCCTGCTAGCATTTCAACAGCTTAGCAAAATAGCTCAGGAATAATATTTATACTCATTAGTAAGTTATATATACTATCTATGATCAAGAAGGCAGGCATTTAAATTTTACCCCGCAGCACTTAGGAGAAAGGTAAATTTAGAATTTAGCACCGTATAAAATACACAATAAATGTGGGCACAAATAGAACCTCTGTGCACATTTCTTAAGTTCAAGGATGTAGGAAATGAGTAAATTAAGGAAGAGGTCATCGACCTGTATTTTTCTTTGAAGAGCTGAGAAAATATGCAAAAGGGGTAAACCAATGAGTCCCAAATATAAAGAATCTTGACAAAACCTCACAACTTTGGGGAAGTGTCTCTCGGCTCCCTAGAGCTTTAAGTCAGAGAAGCTAGATGTTTCTACACATCAGAGGGATTTTTTTTTTTTTAAGTAGCAAGACCCCCGCAATGACAGCTTGACAATTGCAACAGCGGTTGGTGGTCAAGCATCGCCCCACAATCCCACCCACTCTCATAATCCCTTCTGTGAGGATGGCCCGCTAACCCTCTGTACTGAAGGGTTTTAAAATTTCCACTTCACTACCAGCAGAACAGATAAGCCATTGGAGGGTGAATCAATTCTGATGACATAAAAACACTCGCTGTAGTCCTCAAATCCTTACCTACTTGTCAGTGATAACTGCTGACCCCTAAAACGCATGGCAGGCCCAGGTCTCGGGTAAAACACCAAATGCAGCAGAGAGAGAAAGGAAAAAATGACGGAAAGCTGATGAAACCACCTGTTCATGTAGTAATTGAAGTCAAATTTCATATGGAATAAAGGGAGTGATGTTTGGGAGACTGACCTCAAATGAGTCCAGCAAAGAAAGAAGGAATATTCTAATTCTAATGCATACTTTCGTATGTAATAATTATTTTATATTGTATTATAGCTATGTCTTTTTTTTTTTTTTTTTTGATGTTGGGGGTAGGAGCTTATTTATTTTTGCTGTGTTGGGTCTTTGTTTCTGTGCGAGGGCTTCTCCCTAGTTGTGGAAAGCGGGGGCCACTCTTCATCGCGGTGCGCGGGCCTCTCACTATAGCGGCCTCTCTGGTTGCGGAGCACAGGCTCCAGACACGCAGGCTCAGTAGCCGTGGTTCACGGGCCTAGCTGCTCCGCAGCATGTGGGATCCTCCCAGACCAGGGCTCGAACCCGTGTCCCCTGCATTAGCAGGCAGATTCTCAAGTACTCCGCCACCAGGGAAGCCCAGCTATGTCTTTTTCTTGTATGGATTTCTTCTTGCAGGAAGTGAGAGGAAGGAGGTAAGTCATGAAGTGGAGGAAAAAAGAGTGACCTGTATTAGAGAAGGAAACTAGGGTGGTATTGTGGAAATGACTATCTTGATAGGGAAAACAGATCTAGACTCTGCAATTAGATTTTATGTGTGTTTACGCAACCCAACACCAAATTTGGAAATCAGCAAAAACATCGGGCTACGCTAGCCACTGGAGGATCTTCCAAAGAACTCAAAGGAAATCTAGAAAATGGTTTCTTTTCAAACAATCCCTATGGGGAAAAAATATGCCACACTGAAAAATCCTTCCAATATTTGTTTTGTCTCAGAGTCTAAATGTTACAGTTACATATTCCATTGTAGTTTGCCTATTTTAACAAGAGTATCAATCAAATGGAAAATATCTGGCAGAGTTTAGATACCACTAAACAAACACCATCAAAAATGAAAGCAGTCACTCAATATTTCAAATTCAAAACATGGAAAAACAATTTTTACAGGTTTACATCTCTTGGAAATCAACATGTTTTTCATAATTTGATTTTGTGGGCTATCAGCTAGGGAAGGTAGCCGCAGAGAGCAACAACCAACAACGTGCAAATTCCAAAAATGATGGATGCTTTGTCCCTACAAAAGAACTTTTTAAAAATGTGGTTCCTGGAAAAGAAAATTGTAAAATATATTAAATAAAACGAAAAGGCCAGTTCTCCATAAATGAGCGGTGAGCAGTTTTACAGCTTCGGACATTTAATTTGACACCGTAATAATGTTCTATGAACTGCAGTTCTATACATTATGAGTCTTAAAGATAGTAAGATACTAGCAGACATCTATATTTGGGGTGCAGCAAATGATTTCAGGTAACGAATCCTCAACAGATCAATTTCCTATTTATTCTCACATAGTTTAAACCTTCCAATACAGGTGTGCCCACCTACACCCACTGTAAGGCTGAATTCTACAAGAATGCCATGCCAGAACTCTGGTCATGATGGTTGGATAACTGTCAAGGTTCTACTGAATCAGTCATTTTACAGAATGCCTTTCACACAAAAGTCCATCTTGCACATTTATAGTCAAGGTGGAGGTCAAAAGTACTATAGCAAACTCGCTGTCCATTTCCCATTAAGGAAAAGGAAATCTGATGATTTTTAGTATCAGAATTTATTTCAGGAAGAAGCAAACTGCCCTTTATAGGGAGGACTGCTTTATTTGAGCTTCTAAGTGAAGCATAAAAATATCAGTAAGTAATACCACCTTTCATCTTTATAAGGCTGTGGAACTTACTAGTGCTTCCCATGCATTTTCTCTTTTTATTCTTGCAGTGAAAAAAAAATTGAGAGGAGGATAAGCATTACTAACTAACTCAATTTTATAGAGAAGGAAGTGTAGCCCCAAATCATTAAGTGACTTGTACAATATCTACCATCTAGAAAGCAGTAAATAGAACTAGAACTCAAGTTTTCTTTTCTTTTTTTTTTATAAATTTATTTTTTATTTTATTTATTTTGGGCTGTGTTGGGTCTTTGTTGCTGCGCGCAGGATTTCTCTAGTTGCAGTGAGCGGGGGCTACTCTTCGTTGCAGTGAGAGGGCTTCTCATTGCAGTGGCTTCTCTTGTTGTGGAGCATGGGCTCTCGGAGCGCAGGCTTCAGTAACTGTGACACTTGGGCTCAGTAGTTGTGGCTCACGGGCTCTAGAGCACAGGCTCAGTAGTTGTGACGCATGGGCTTAGCTGCTCCGCGGCATGTGGGATCCTCTCGGACCTGGGCTCCAACCCATGTCCCCTGCACTGGCAGGCGGATTCTTAAACTACTGCACCACCAGGGAAGCCCCTCAAGTTTTCTTAAACAGTTATTTTTTTCTACTAATCTTTGGGCCCGTGAATAAAACAAATTCTCAGGTGCATCTCCCATGTTGCACTAACTTTTTAGGCCGAAGTTCTGGATTTAAACCCCTGATCTGTCACCTACTATATGATGTTGGGTGGACGTTTCCACTGGCAAGAATTTATAACTTTGTGATGGTGCCATGGAGCTGCTGGAATCCTACATATGGGCAAAACTGTACTGGTATATAAGAATAGGATGTGCCTCACAGAATTTTACTGGGACAGAGAAATATATTCTGGTTCATGGCTTTTCCTTCTCCCCCAAACCATTGCTATGCCTTGGATCTCCCAGAACCTATAAGTATGTGGATTGAAAATAGTCATAGTATGAGAAAATCACAACCACTGAAAAGGACTGAGGAATGACTTGTGCTCTGAAGACTTGGACTTACTACTTCAGGACTTTTCCAAGTCTTGAAATAATCAAAGTTCTAACCATAAAGGTTGCATGTGAGACTCAGTAACTTGTAAGTATTATCACCCAAGTCTTTGTACCATTAACTGTTAGTCCCAAGAGCTTTTTCTAGGAGAGGAATCTCTCCTTTAGAATCAGGGATGAGTTCCTTAATCAACTGAAGAAGTTTTTCAAGCCACAGGACACACTTGCATGGCTCCTTTTTCCCATCTGAGGGTGTGTCAGGAGGGCAGCATGGAAGAAATTTCACTGGGGAGGAGAAATTGGGGTACTTAAAAGAAATACCCAAGCCACACAATTCTCCTTTTTTTCTAAGTGTGTAAGAGTAACTCCTGGTACTGATTGATCCCCACCAATGGGTATTCTTTCAGAAGAGGGGTGACACAAGTTTTAGATGAATAGGTATAACCCACCCAGGTTTGCTTGCCCAACGCACAGCAAGACAAATGCCGAGATGCTGAGGTTTGCAGCAGAGAAAGGGTTTATTCACAAGACAGCCAAGCAAGGAGATGGGAGAACAAATCTCAGATCCACCTCCCCGAAGGGGAGGAGTTTGAGATATTTATAAGATGAAGAAGCAGGGTGGTCTTAGGTATGGGGAAAGGAGATTGGAGGTTAGGAAAAAGGTGAGGTAATTGGTGTTCTGTGCAGGACTATCTGAGTTACGTGCTTCTCATGGGATGCACATTCAAAAATGGAGGCACTTTGGGGCTTCCCTGGTGGCGCAGTGGTTAAGAATACACCTGCCAATGCAGGGGACATGGGTTCGAGCGCTGGTCCGGGAAGATCCCACATGCCGTGGAGCAGCTAAGCCCATGTGCCACAACCACTGAGCCTGCGTGCCACAACTACTGAAGCCCGCATGCCTAGAGCCCGTGCTCTGCAACAAGAGAAGCCGCCGCAATGAAAAGCCCACGCACCGCAACGAATAGTAGCCCCCGCTCGCCGCAACTAGAGAAAGCCCACGCACAGCAACGAAGACACAATGCAGCCAAAAAAAAAAAAAAAAAAAAAAATGGAGGCATTTAGCCATACTACCCAACAGCAATCTACAGACTTAATGTGATTCTGATCAAATTACCCATGACAGTTTTCAAAGAAGTAGAACAAATAATCCTAAAATTTTTGTGGAACCATAAAAGACCCAGAATGGGCAAAGCAGTTCTGAAGAAAAAGAACAAAGCAGAGGGCAGAACGCCCCCGACTTCAGACAATACTACAAAGCTACAGGAATCAAAACAGCATGGTATTGGCACAAAAACAGACATATGGCTACAAAGAGCAGAATATAGAGCAATATAGAAACAAACCCACACACCTACAGTCAATTAATCTTCAACAATGGAGGCAAGAATACACAATGGGAAAAAGACAGTCTCTTCAGCAAGTGGTGCTGGGAAAGTTGGACACCTGCATGTAAATCATACTAAGTGAAGTAAGTCTGAAACAGGAAGACAAATACAATATGATATCACTTATATGTGGAATCTAAAATAGGACACAAATGAACTTATTTACAAAACAGACTCACAGAGAGAACAGACTTGTGGTTGTCAAGGGGGAGGAGTGTGGGAGGGATGGAGTGGGAATTTGGGATTAGCGGATGCAAAGTATGATACAAAGGATGGGTAAACAACACGGTCCTACTGTAGAGCACAGGGAACTATATTCAATACCCTATGATAAACCATCATGGAAAAGAATATTTTAAAAGAAGAATGGTATATGAACCTATTTATTCTCTTCTTGTTTTCTTCCCCTCTCTGATTAACCAGCACGATCTATGCAGGTTGATTTCAGGTGTGTCTTAAAGCATACTATAGGAATAGTTTCTTAAAAACAAAGATGATAGAACAATAGTAATAACAGGGTTTCATTCCCTAACTGTTTAAGAATGCAGTCATGTCCCAAAGAGCGCTTCTTTTCCTATTATCCCTTTTTTTGCACTGACAGTCTCTTGGCCATTTTTCTACGTATTAGCACTTCCATCAGACGGGAGGAAAAGGATGTGAAACCAAGACGTGTCAGTTTGAGACACAGAGTCTTATATTAGGGCCCATCACCACCTCGAAATGCCTAGGCAATGCCTGCTCCCCTGGGAGTGTTCAAAGCCACCAGCCCTACAAGATCCGTGTCCCTACAGAACAGCAAAGCATTTCAGCATACATGTCATATCCTTCTTAGTCTTCTGTATGATTGTTGCATTGAGCACTTCACCCAAATAGAGGCCATGAGAGAATTGTAACAGGTGGGTTAGATGCCAGAGTATTAGAAACCATGATGTGCTAATATGAAAACTGCCTTAAGAACATTAAGAAAACATACTGGTTTACTTCAAGACTAAATTTGAAGATTAAGTAAACTTGTGGTTATTTTTCTTTCTTTTAGCTCATACTGACTGAAAATTCCAAAAGAAACAACTCATATAAGCCAGGGTGAATTGATTCTTGCTTGGGATAACTCGTGCTGCTTTGATAGCCATTTCATTCCCTACTGAGTTAAATTATTAAAGAATCCCACACATGCCAGAACTTATAGTCTACCTAGGATTATTACACCTTAAAACTGACATCTAATACACTGTCAACTAATATTGGACAAGAGAGCCAAGAATACTCAATGGGGAAAAGATAGTCTCTTCTATAAATTTTGCTGAAGAAACTGGATACCCACATGAAAATAATGAAACTGGACCCCTATCTTATACCACCACTCACAAAAAATAAACTTCACATAGGTTGAAACTTAAATCAAAGACCTGAAACCATATGACTCCTAGAACAAAACACAGGGGAAAAACTCCTTGACATTGGTCTTGGCAATGATTTTTCTGGATATGAAACCAAAAGCAACAAAATGAAAAATAAACAAGTGGGACTAAACCAAACTATCAACAGACCCATGAAAAGGTGATGGACATCACTACATGCAAACATCAGGGAATGGACATCACTAAATGGACATCAGGGAAATGCAAACCAAAACCACACGAGATACCACCTCACACCTGTTAGCACGGCCATGATCAAAAAGACAAGCAATAACAAATGCTGGCAGGGATGTGGAGAAAAGGGAACCCTTGCATATTGTTGGTCAGAATGTAAATTGCTACAACCATTATGGAAAACAGTATGGACTTTGCTCAGAAAACTAAAAATAGAATTACCATCTAATGCAGCAATATCAGTTCTGGGTATATATATATATATATATATATATATATATATATACATCAGCCAAGATACATATATGTATATGAATACACATATATGTATATGTATATTGTATATGTATATGTAATATATATGATATATATGTTTATATATTATATATATCTTGGCTACTATAAATTATATATATATGTATAAATATAAGTTGAAAAGAAGGAGTTCTTACCTTTTGTGACAACATGGGCTGATCTTGAGGGCGTTATGCTAAGTGAAATAAGTCTGACAGAGAAAGCCCAATTCCGTATAATCTCACTTGTATGTGGAATCTGAAAAAACAACAACAACAAACTCATAGAACCAGAGGGGAGAACGGTGGTTACCAGGGGTTGAGGGGGTGGAGAAAACGGGGAGATGTCGGTCAAAGGGTACAAACATTCAGTTACAAGACGAATAAGTTCTGGGGTCTAATGTACAGCGCGGTTATGTATAAATCCAGTAAACATACAGTTAACGATACTGTATCACACACTTGAAGGTTGCTAAGAGAGCAGATTTTAAAAGTTCTCACCACACTTATTGTTATTATCATTTCACAACATACATGTGTATCAAATCATCAGATTGCACACTTTAAATGTACTCAATGTTATAAGTCAATTATATCTCAATAAAGCTGGAAAAAAATAAAAATAAAATAAAATGATAATTTAAAACAGGCATCTAATGCTTTTGTCCTAAATTCTTTTCTGACCCAAATTTGAATGTGATGTCTTAGAGTAGCTAAAAAATGCATAAAGCCCAACTTTAAGAATCCTTGCTGTGAAAAGAGTTGATGCAGGGATTTTTCTTTCAATCAGTTTACTTGACAAGTTTTTGTTAAATAACAAAGTAAGATGGTGATAAAATTCCAAGGAGCATGTAATTTCCTAAGGGCGCCACCTCAAACCCCAGTGCTAGTCCTGTTCCAGGACACCCGGTGCACGTTTATTGAAAACGATCTGGCATGGAGACACTTTCCATTAGTGCCAATATGGGTAATCACACTTCTTCAGTAGAAAGTATTTTATACAGATATTGTGAAACAGTTGAAGGTCTCTATCATACCAGAAACCCGACCTATAAGTGGCCAAATTTACAATTGAGCTTGTCAGCAAAAAAAAAAAAAAAAGAAAGAAAGAAAGAAAAAGAAATAAAGCTGGGTAGCAGCACCAGAACATTTGACTCAAATAGATGGTTTGGATTAATGGAATGAACCATTTCTACTTCACGTTCAACAAAAAAAGCTATATTTGAAACACTCTGGTGTTCTTATAATTGTGCATATGGTTGGAAATTCCTGTCTAGGTCAAATACTGAGTAATTCAAACCTAGTAGGAGAAAGAGGAAAGAAATCAGAAGAAGTAATGTATTAGCACTTTTCATTAAATAGGGTTCTGCTGGTGGAAAAACTTTAAAACTTAATGTTTTCCACTAAGTATCCCTGCTTCCTTCACACTTTTGGAAAACAATACTGGGCTTAAATTCCCAAAGCATATATAAATTCCTCTGGTGTGGTTGCTGACAGAAATCCATGCTATTTTCTCATACTCATGTTGGGTATACTTTGTGATATGGTCTATGCCTAGTGGGCATGAAATTTTAAATAGTAATGTTTCTGAATGCTGCAGCCAGGAGTGTTGGAACCATAAAGAGTTACTTTGAGTAACAGAGTTATATTATTCCAGAAACCAGTTCATCCTGCTGAACAGTGCTGATGCTTGAAGCAAGCTTTCTAACCACACCTTGCATTTGCCAAGCAAAATCCAAAAGACAACAACAGCCCAAAGTACATAGATGCTGCAGGAATTAGAGAGGAATTAATAAAGGGTAAAATTTTGAAAAGATACATGAGGATAGGGACTTCCCTGAAGGCACAGTGGTTAAGAATCCGCCTGCCAATGCAGGGGATGTAGGCTCGAGCCCTGGTCTGGGAAGATCCCACATGCCGCGGAGCCACTAAGCCCGTGTGCCACTACTGAGCCTGCTCTAGAGCCCGTGAGCCACAACTACTGAGCCTACGTGCCACAACTACTGAAGCCCGTGCGCCTAGAGCCCGTGTTCCCCAACAAGAGAAGCCACCGCAATGAGAAGCCCGCGTACCACAACAAAGAGTAGCCCCCGCTCACCACAACTAGAGAAATCCCGCACGCAGCAACGAAGACCCAACGCAGCCAAAAATAAATAAATAAATATATTTAAAAAAAAAAAAAAGATACATGAGGATAAAAGTTAACAAAACTTCCTAGTATGGGTTATTTGGTAAAGAAAAAAAATATGACAGATAAACTGTTTAACATGATCATCATAAAAAAGGGCAGGGAATCCAAATGTATAATGTAGGAAATGAGCAGACGAAATCTCAGCTATGAAGGAGATTAAGGAATCAAAATCAACTTGTTTGGTCCAGTCTGTGCAAATGCATTTGAAAACTTGAGTAAAATGGATGCTTTGCTGTACATCCATTTTTCTCCCCCAGAAGAAAGAGAAACTGGAAACTGACTAATTATATAATCCCAGAGAGACCCAACTTCACTCCCTGCCTCACCCATTCTCCCCCTCAAAGACGGCATTTCCAGAAGGCTTCAGAATTTTCTTCTTTGAAAATAAGATTTACTTGCTAATATTTACCCTGGTTTAGGACACAGAAAAGGCGAAAGAGTTCCACATTTGACTATGAAGCTAGCAAAGCACTGACGAAATCCAAGGAATATCAGGCAAACAACAACTAATTGATAGATATGTTTTTAAACAACTAGCAAATAGAGTCCAGCTGATGTTTAAAGAAAAATTCACTGTGATGACTCGAGGTTTATTTCAAGAACAAATGTAAGTTCTTGTGTTAAGTTATTAAATGTACGACTATCATCACCATATATATGTAATTCCTATAAGTGATGAAAGGCATTGACTAAATGTCACTAATTTTTCATTTAAAGAAAACCCCCAGCAAAATAGAAATAGCCGTATTATATATAATGTTTATACTGATATATATATACAATGTTAAGATATTTATCTTATTCATATACTTATTATGTATGGGATGGATGTTAGTTAATTGCACCTGCCACTTACTAACCTCAGTTTTCCTGTAATGTCCACATTTTGGTTTAGCATACAGAGTGAAATGTTCATCAAAGTGAACCCAACTTTGTCAAATTTACATTTTTATGTCTCCAGCTCTACATAAGGGGCATGGAGTAATGGTAAAGGCAATAATAAACACGGATATTTCTACAATTGTGTGGATGTAAAGTACATCATCTATACTTAGGCTGGAAATACAGACACCATATTTATGATGGAAGTCTTTGACACCACCATATTTTAAATATGGAAAATGTGTCCTGCTTTCCTTCAAGGCCTCCAGAAATGTGGGTGATGGAGAGTTGGTTTTCTTCTCTCCTTCTGGGATTTTTCACCATGCATCCTCAAAAGGCAGCAAGGAAGAAATGGATTAATTAATACCATAGGGAAGTGCTCTTCCCTGTTCAGTAAACTGTGCAGTATTCTAGAAAAATGCATCTTCAGATAGTTCCCAATTATGATGGAACTTTTGTGACCCAAAGAAATGAAACAGAAATTATAAAGACAATGCAAGTTTGATTTATGGTACTCGGGGTTTAAGACCATTGACTATGAGCCTCTATGAATTTACTGCTATGGGGTAAAATGACCAGAACTGAATTTGCAACAGAAAAAAAAGAAAAACGAAAAATATATACTTTACTTTTTGTAGGAGTGAAATACACGACAGAAACGTGAACAGAGACATTAATGTGCAAGTGATAGATACACTTCATTACTGCCCGTACTTACCTATTTTATAAAATATGATGTGTTCTCAGTTCAAAAAGTGCAGTCGTACATAAAACAATTCTAAAGACTAAATAATGCGCCTGGCTCAAATTGATCTATGTTTCTGTCCAATAATTCCATTAGAGAAAGATTAAGGGATTTTTCCACATAAAGTAGAAAATAGGAAATTAAAGTCTAAATAATTTCAGGGGAAAAAAAATCAAACCTTCATATTAAGACATGATTCTGAATGAAATATGAATGAAACACAACTGTTTGGATCTCTGCAAATGGCATAAATAGCTCAGGAAGGCAAGATAAAAATCAACCTTTTACTGAGAAAGGACGAGGCGTAGAAACGGAAAAAACTCCTGTATAGTTTCCAAAAACTCAATTCAGAGTGACTCCTTTTTCATAGTTTCGCTGAAATAATTAAAAACAAAACAGGAAGAGAGATGTCTCTCGTCAACTGCCTTTCTTCATAGCTACGCATTTAACACGAAGATTTCCGATTTAAAAGTAAAAACAGACAAAGCCTTGTCTGTTCACATAACTGCTGATTTTTGCCTACATTTTAGAAGAAATACAGAGGAAAACCCACAGATACATTATTAATGGGGTGAATTGCTTTCGACATACATATTTCACATACTGAAGGTGTCTCAAACTGACCTCATTTGGAGAGGAATAAAGAACAAAAATAAAATATGTTCTTTCCCCTTTGCATTTTATTTTTTTTGGTCTAACACATTATGTTTTCACAGAACTGGATATGATAGGATTAACAAAAAGCAGTAGAGACAGCTGGTGATGCTGAGACGGATTTTTTTTTTTTTTTTTTCCATGCGGTATCACCTCACACCGGTCTGGAATTTTTTTTAAAGAAAAAATTGTAAAACGCATGATGGAAAATAGAACAGAGTTCATTTCGAACCGTTGTGCCCTTACCCAGATACCTTATTATTCAGGAGACGTTCCCTCTTATATCCCGGCTTCCCCTTGATATATTGGGACATGCTGAATATACTTATATTATCTGACTTATTTAACAGGATTGTGGGGTCATAGGACATTTTGAATGTTATTTTCTGAGATCTACTGGACCCCTGTCAAACCACGTTACTGAAATAATAGTTCCAGAAAATTCTTCTGATTTTGACTAAAAATAGAACTACCATATGACCAGCAATCCCACTACTGGGCATATACCCTGAGAAAACCATAATTCAAAAAGACACAGGTACCCCAATGTTCATGGCAGCACTATTTACAATAGCCAGGACATGGAAGCAAGCTAAATGTCCATCAGCAGAGGAATGGATAAAGATGTGGTACATATATACAATGGAATATTATTCAGCCATAAAAAAGAATAAAATAATGCCACTTGCAGCCACACGGATGGACCTAGATTATCATACTAAGTGAAGTAAGTCAAAGACAAATACCATATGATATCACTTACATGTGGAATCTAAAATATGACACAAATGAAGTTATTTACAAAACAGAAACAGACTCACAGACTTAGAAAACAAACTTATGGTTACCAAAGGGGAAAGTGATGGGGGATAAATTAGGAGTTTGGGATTAACAGATACACACGACTATATATAAAATAGATAAACAACAAGGACCTACGGTACAGCTCAGGGAACTATATTCAATATATTGTAACAATCTATAATGGAAAAGGATCTGAATTTATATATGTGTGTGTGTGTGTGTGCGTGTGTGTGTATCTGAATCACTTTGCTGTACACCTGAAACTAAAACATTGTAAATCAACTATACCTCAATAGGATAGAAAGAAAAGGAAAGAAAGGAAGGAAGGAAGAAAGTTGTTCCTTAAAGTGTCCAAGTAGGCACAGAATATACTGTATTGATAGCCAAATGAAGACTGTACTCACATGTTTTTCTCTGAGTCATTCTGATATTTTTTTTCCAAATTTGTTGCCTTTTGCTGCCTATAAATTTGTCCTGCCTGAAGCTCTAGAACCTTATTACTATAAATATGTTAATTTACACTAATCATTTATATATAATTCATTTATTCATATAAATAAAATTCTAATATAGAGAATTTTATTTATCTGCCTTGTTTTCACAAATGTTGTATTTTTGTTGGTGTTATTGTCTGATCATTTTGGCATTTTGGTGTTTCATTATGTTAGCTTCTTACACATCCACTTTTTACACAAATAAAAGGAATTAATTTGAGTTTCAACCTGTGTAATCCACAAGATGAAGGACATTTATTACTATCAAGAGAAAGGGCATTTCCATCACCTCAGATTCTACAAGACAAAAGATAGGATAGTCATGGTTTCCATATCATTCAATCCAAAATATTTACAACTTCCCCTGTGATTCCTTATTTGACCCATGGATAATTCTGGATGGTCAATGACAACAACAACAAAAGATGTTACATCTCATTCGTATTTTCATTCACTACATCCTGAAACAATATTTTGGCCACATCACATTATATAAAATATATTCTTAAAATTTATTTCACCCATGTCAGTTTACTTTTTGAATGATGGATGCAGGTAGAATATTTAAAATTATACATGTAGCTCAGAGTTTTGGCTCACTTTACATTTCTCTTGAAATAGTCCTGGAAGAGGCCATTTACTTTAACGCAATTATAAATATTATAAAAAATATGTCTACCATCTCGTTATTTGTTTTCAATTTATCATACATTTTATTCTTTGGATTGGACCTACTTTAGCATTTCATTTTAGCTCCATTATTGGCTTTTTGTGCCTCTTTGTTTATTGATTTAGTTGTTATTTAATGGTTTACAATATTTTAACTTATTACCGGCAAATTTCAAATAATTTGTACCACTTTATATATAATGTAAGAACCTCAAATTTTAAACATCCATATTCCCCTCTTTTTATTTGTACTATTTTTGTCTCACATTTTCCTTGTACATGTATTATATAACAATATTTTAAACTGTTTTGCTTTACAAGATAAATTATGATTTAATGAATTAAAAGAGATAAAATTATTCTATATTTACCTGTATACCATTTCTAACTGTCTTCATTCCTTGTGTAGATATGTTTCTATCTGGTTTTACCTCCCTTCAAGATAAACTACAAGAAATCCTAATGAAGGTGCATTGTCTGCTGAGCTCTGAATTTTCTCAGCTTTTATTCATCTAAAAATGTTTTCATTTTTCCTTTAGTTTTGAAGTATAATTTACACATCTATTCCTATTTTCTATTTCTTCTTTCATCAGTTTCGGTAGTTTGTGTTTTCTAGGAATTTTCCCGTTTCATGTATGTTACATAACATTTGGCATATAATTGTTCACAGCATTATCTTATAATCCATTTCATTTAGATAAGTTTTCATGTCTGATTTTAGTAATTTGACTCCTGTTTTTTCCTGGTCTGTCTAGGTAAAGATCTGTCAATTTTGTTGATCTTCTCAGAGAAACAGCTCTTGGGTTCATTAATTCTCTGTACTGGTTTTTGATCCTCTCTGTCGTTTTCCTTTATCATTTCCTTCTGAAGGCTAATTTTACTAAATATTTAATTCTAGATAGATACGTGTTTTTTTCCTTTGAAGACAAGGTTTCATTCCTAAGATCGTAAGTAAGAAAGGTTTGAGATTTCATACACCATGTTGGAGAATTGCAAAGCTCTGAAAGAATATTGCTAATGAAGATACAGTACTTAAACTCAACAATTAATATGCCGAAAGAAATAATTTTCTGAAGTTTATCCTAAGGTGCAATTCCGTGGCAACAACATCCCAGGGTATCCCACCGCGAGACACGGATAGCAAGGGACACCCAGAAGAGGCTCAGTAGATCTGACACAATTAGGAGAAAGTCATGATTGATATAGGGCAAAGCACCATCTGCCTCTTTAGTTGCAAGGGAATTACAGAATTTTAGCGATTCCTGAATAGTTAGTTGTAAATAGGATTTTTCTAATCAGAAACTTAATTTCGAGTCTATCCCTTAGATATTATCTTATAAAGCTCTATTTCAAATTGGCTGGTCAATAAAATCTATGGTGCTCTTTACACATCTTTATTGTTATCATTTACAAAGGTTGAAATTCATCCGTTTTAAGTGTATGTTTCAACGACTTTTAGTACACATAGGAACTGTGATAATTTAACTATTTAAAACGAATCCTTTTTATAGCCATTATAAAGTTCTTTCCAAAAGAACTTCCCCAGATTTTTTCATCAGTAGGTCTCTATATAGGGCAGGCTTCCTAAAATGTTGCACAAATGTTGATATGCAACATGGAAAACACAATTGCGTAGTCTTAGTATAAGGATAAGGATCAGTATAATAATTGGATATATTTTCTTCCAGGAGCAAACGAAAACGTAAAATGAATACAGTATAAAATAACCCGAGGGCTTCCCTGGTGGCGCAGTGGTTGAGAGTCCGCCTGCCGATGTAGGCGACGCGGGTTCGTGACCCGGTCCGGGAAGATTCCACACTCCGCGGAGCGGCTGGGCCCGTGAGCCGTGGAGCCTGCGCGTCCGGAGCCTGTGCTCCGCAACGGAAGAGGCCACAACGGTGAGAGGCCCGCGTACCGCAAAAAAAATAAAAATAAAATAAAATAACCCGTGCTAGCAGACATTTATGGAATGCTTCTTTTAGGGGAGCATGGTCTCACGAGCTCAGAGGAGTGAAGCGTTGCCTGAATGAGGGTCCGGAAGCCCTCAGGGTGACGAAGGCAGACTTACCAAATGGTGATGCTGAAACAAGAGGTTCTGGTGGTCGCTTGTCACCCACAGACTGGGAAGCTGCCTTTGGTGGTCCCGAAGGTGCCTGGATCCTCTCCTGGGCAAAAGACCCCACGGGCATCCCATCTGGGGTGCCACAAAGTATGATACTGACCTGGGTCCTCAGTCTCTTAAATCAATAAAAATTGATTTGGTCACATAAGCATTTCAGGCAAGGCTTTACTGGGACTCATGCTACAGCAGGAAGGAGTGAAAACAAGTAACAGGTGCCCTTGCACGCTCCCCGAGGTCGACGGGCTGGTTCCTTAAATGGGGTTAGGGTGAGGACGGATTGGTGGGTCGGGCCAGAGCGGTGGCTCAGGTGGACCGCCCACCCCCTGGGTGGTGCTGTGTGCAGGGAACACGCACAGGACCCTGCTTTTGCTCCTGGCCCCTGAGAAGAGGCAGTTGGTTTGTAGCCCTTTTGTATCTTACTGTACCTAACTGGCCCCAGCTGTGCATGCAAGCAGTTATTTTTAGTCCCTCTTAGTTTCTTTGTATCTATTGCTTGCGAAGATGTTTGTCCAGGGGCAAGCACCGCAGCAAAGGCTCCCAGGTCCCAGTCCATCTCACTTTTTGCTCATTGCCCCCATTTAATCCTCAAAGCAATACTATGATGTAGGGATCCTACCTGCCCTCTCTACACCCCAGAAATAAAAGCTCTGGAAAGTCAGCTTCAGTGATTAATAAGCTCCTACCTAAAAAGCTTAACACAATGAGTTCCTTGCTAATTCCAGGTTCATATAATTACACATTTGTGTAATGAGGACAAAAAAAGAGCTATTTTCAAGTTGCTATGCTTTCATATTCAGAATGCTGAATTATAAGCATTTTAAGATCCATAATGAACATAATGTGTGCATCAGTATTTCAGATAATGTTACGTTCTCTGAAAACTTAGTTTTCAGAGAACGTAACATATAGCGATCACAAGGCAACAAACTTTTATGAATTAAACACTGTGTCTCGTGTGTGATTTCTGCTTTCAAAATGTGTAATGCGGGGCTTCCCCCTGGTGGCGCAGCGGTTGAGAGTCCGCCTGCCGATGCAGGGGACGCGGGTTCGTGCCCCGGTCCGGGAAGATCCCACGTGC
>RJWK010040017.1:0-20141 GCA_004363435.1 Platanista minor | reverse complement strand
ACCCATATATATGCTGTCTACAAAAGACCCACTTCAGACCTAGGGACACATACAGACTGAAAGTGAAGGGATGGAAAAAGATATTCCATGCAAATGGAAATCAAAAGAAAGCTGGAGTAGCAATACTCGTAACAGATAAAATAGACTTTAAAATACTGTTACAAGAAATAAGGAGGGACACTACATAATGATCAAAGGATCAATACAAGAAGAAGATATAACAATTATAAATGTTTATGCACCCAACATAGGAGCACCTCAGTATATAAGGCAAATGCTGACAACCATGAAAGGAGACAGTAACACAATAATAGTAGGGGACTTTTAACACTCCACTTACACCAATGGACAGATCATCGAAACAGAAAATATATAAGGAAACACAAGCTTTAAATGACACAATAGACCATCTATCTGGTCTATTGATATTTACAGAACATTCCACCCAAAAGTGGCAGAATACACTTTCTTCTCAAGTGCACATGGAACATTCTCCAGATCTGTGGTCACAAATCAAGCCTCAGAAAATTTAAGAAAATTGAAATCATATCAAGCATTTTTCTGACCACAATGCTATGGCATTGGAAATCAATTACAGGAAAAAAAAACTGTAAAAAACACAAATACATGGAGCCTAAACAGTGCACTACTAAATAACCAAGAGATCACTGAAGAACTCAAAGAAGAAATAAAAAAATACATAGAAACAAATGACAATGAAAACAAGACAACCCAAAACCTATGGGACACAGCAAAAGCAGTTCTAAGAGGGATGTTTATAGCAATACATTCTCACCTTAAGAAACAAGAAAAATCTCAAATAAACAATCTAACCCTAGACTTAAAACAACTAGAGAAAGAAGAACAAAGAAGACCCAAAGTCATTAGAAGGAAAGAAATCATAAACTTCAGAGCAGAAATAAATGAAATAGAAACGAAGAAAACAATAGCAAAGATCAATAAAACTAAAAGGTGGTTCTTTGAGAGGATAAACAATATTGATAAACCTTTAGCCAGACACATCAAGAAAAAAAGGGAGAGGATGCAAATCAATAAAATTAGAAACGAAAAAGGAGAAATCACAACTGACACTGCAGAAACACAAAGGATTATAAGAGACTGCTACAAACAACTATATGCCAATAAAGTGGACAACCATGAAGAAATGGACAAATTCTTGGAAAGGTACAATTTTCCAAGACTGAACAGGAAGACATAGAAAATATAAACAGACCTATCACAAATAATGAAATTGAAACCGTAATTTAAAATTATCCAACAAACAAAAGTCCAGGACCAGATGGCTTCACAGGTGAATTCTATCAAATATTTAGAGAAGAGCTAACACTGATCCTTCTCAAACTTTTCCAAAAATTGCAGAGGGAGAAACACTCCCAAATTCATTCTATGAAGCCACCATCACCCTGATACCAAAACCAGAAAAAGTTATCCCAAAAAAGAAAATTATAGACCAATATCACTGATGAACATAGGTGCAAAAATCCTCAACAAAATATTAGCAAACACAGAATCCAACAGCACATTAAAAGGATCATACACCATGGTCACATAGGATTTATCCCAGGGATGCAAGGATTCTTCAATATACACAAATCAATCAATGTAATACACCACATTAACAAATTAAGGAATAAAAACCATATGATCATCACAATAGATACAAGAAAAGCTTTTGACAAAATTCAACACCCATTTATGATAAAAACTCTCCAGAAAATTGGCATAGAGGGAACCTACCTCAACATAATAAAGGCCATATATATGAGAAACCCACATCATACTCAATGGTGAAAAACTGAAAGCATTTCCTCTAAGATCAGGAACAAGACAAGGATGTCCACTGTCACCACTATTATTCAACAGAGTTTTGGAAGTCCTAGCCACAGCAATCAGAGAAGAAAAAGCAATAAAAGGAATACAAATTGGAAAACAAGAAGTAAAACTGTCACTATTTGCCAATGACATGATGCAATACATAGAAAATCCTACAGATGCCATCAGAAAACTACTAGAAATAATCAGTGAATTTGGTAAGGTTGCAGGATACAAAATTAATGCACAGAAATCTCTGGCATTCCTATACGCAAGCAATGAAAAATCAGAAAGAGAAATTAAGGAAACACTCCCATTTACCACTGCAACTAAAAGAATAAAATACCTAGGAATAAACCTGCCTAAGGAGGCGAAAGACTTGTACTCAGAAAACTATAAAACACTGATGAAAGAAATCAAAAATGACATAAACAGGTGGAGAAATATACCAAGTTCTTGGATTGGAAGAATCAATATTGTGACGATGCAACTACTAGCCAAAGCAACCTACAGATTCAATGCAATCCCTATCAGCTACCAATGGCTTTCTTCATGGAATTAGAAGAAAAAATTTTACAATTCGTATGGAAACACAAAAGACCCCGAAGAGCCAAAGCAATCTTTTTTTTTTTTTAAAAGGCTTAAAATGTATTTTAATAAGTTGATGTTGCATCACTTCATTTTTCAGAAAAACTCCAAAGGTATCAGGGACAAATCAATCATGGTACACCAATAAAAAATGCACAGCATAACTACCTAAGATAGGCAAAGCTAAGAGATACTGTCTGACCTTCAGCATACAGCAACCCTATTCTCAAGATTGTACTAGGCCTATCAAGAAAAGCTGTGAACAGCAATATCATAGACACAAAAGGGCCATTTCTGAGTAGTCCTTACCCAAGAAAAAGATGGAGGCAAGTTTAACACAAGAGTTTTTTTAAAGATATACTAAATGAAAATCTCTAAGAGAAAATGTCTTCCTTAGGACACAAAGGGGTAATATATGGGATATAACAGAACCGTATGTATGTTGTCTGTGACCTCTGTGGACATCTGCCTGAATTCCCACCTGGGAGTGAATGGAGCAATGGGGCCAAAGTCATTGGGAGATGTTTGGTTTTTGTGGTATATGTGGCAGTGTCTCTGGGATGGGGGGTGTAAGGACAAGAAAGCAAATAGAACAGGGTGGACAAAGAGTGGAATGATTAAGGTTAATGGCCCTAACTGGATCCATTTTGTCATGGCTCCCCGCCCCTCAGGCTCTAAACAACACATGAGACTTTAGAAATGCACCACACAGAATTGGTTAGTTAAAGGATATACCACACAGAACTGATTTGTTAAATATCGCCCCTCCCTTACCCTCTGCCTCCAGCATACTACCTAGAGTACTACAGGCAGGGAAGACCTAACTATTGGGAGGAATCCCTAACACTTTTCCAGGGTAGAATTCATCTAGTCCAAAAAGGGTCCTTCTTTTAAGGGTTTTGGGAAACTAGACATTGAAATTTTATTAGTGTCGGCGACGTTTGTTTGGAGCAAATTCAGCTCCAGGAGCTGCACGGTTGAATGCAGGAGGGGTTCCACCAATTGCCCCAATTCCTTCCATTGTAGCAGCTTGGCCAAAGCGTTCAGTTGTTGGTGGGGTTAATCCCAAGGTTCCATCTGGCATCATAGTGGCAGGTCCTGGAGGAGCTGGGGTACCAGCTGGCACAGGAGCAGGGGGCATAGCGCCTCTGTTGTTTATGCCCATAGCACCTCCCATAGCCATCTGGCCCATCCATATCTCCTGCTCCCTCGCATCAGGGAATGTTCCCTTGAATCCTTCCTGCTGTTGTCGCATCATTTCTTCTTGTTGCCGCCGCATCTCTTCCTCACGGCGCCTGCGCTCCTCTTCCTGCCTGAGCTCCAGCTGCTTTCGTTTTTGCACTTCCTGGTTGTGCAGCTCTTCCATCCTCCTAAGTTCTTCTTGACGTCTCATCAAATCCTGCCTCATTAGCATGACCTGGTGCTCATGGCGAGCAGCCTCCATCTCCAGCTCCAGCTTCTCACGAGCTTCCTTAATGTTTCGGTCCACTTGGTCCTGCTGCTGCTTCTCCATCTCAATAAGTGCCTTCCAGCGCATGGCATACTCATACTCAAAGGAGCCAGGCTGTGCAAATCTGGGTGGCTGCTCTCGCTCCTTGTGAAATTGCTGGTTCTTTATAACCAGCTTCTCTGGGAGTCCCTCTTCATCATCTAACTGGTCCATGGGCTCCACAGTTACAGGTCGAGGAAATGTGGTTAGCAGGAAGGAGCCTTCACTGCATCTGTCCAGAGCTTCCCGAGCAGCTGGCTTCCCTGAGAATTCAACAATGCCTTTTCCTGAGGGCCTTCCTCGATCATCCACAATGACTACAGCCCTCTCCACCTGGCTGAACACAGAAAAGGCCCTTCCTCCAGAAGTTCACTGGACACATACTGAGGAAGGTTTCAGACTGTAAGGGATGCACTATGGCAGGCAAAGCTCACACGCAGCTGCTTTCCACGGAGCAGCATGTTGTCCAGTTCCACTTTGGCAATCTCTGCTAGGGTTCGTGTTTCCAAGCGGATAAAGCCAAAGCCCTGTCCTTATGGATGAAGACTTCGCCTGCCTTCCCATATTTCTCAAATAGTTTCCTCATTTCCTCCTCAGGAAGGAAGGAGGAAATTGCCCACAAAGAGCCGGCTACTCTGGGTGAAGGTCTTCTCTCCTGGTTTCCTAAAATTCTTCAGGTCAATAGTCAAGCCTTCATTTTGGCTGCTGGCTTGCTGCCCATTTGCAGGTATTGGTGGAGGTGGTGGCTGCTGCTGTTGCTGCTGGTGGTGCTGCTGATGGTGATGCTGATGATGTTTCCTTGGAGTGTGGTTTTGTTTCTCCAAGTTAAAAGTTTTATTGCTCTGCATTTTTGCACCCCTCTACCGACTGTTTTCTCCTCAGAGTAAAGGCGACACTACACGGCCTCTACTGTCCCGAGAAAACCAAAGCAATCTTGAGAAAGAAAAATGGAGCCGGAGGAATCAGGCTCCCCGACTTCAAACTATACCACAAAGCTACAGTAATCAAGACAGTATGGTACTGGCACAAAAGTAGAAATATAGATCAATGGAACAGGATAGAAAACCCAGAGATAAACCCACACACATATGGTCACCTTATTTTTTGTAAAGGAAGCAAGAATATACAGTGGAGAAAAGACAACCTCTTCAATAAGTGGTGCTGGGCTAGAGGGGTGGGATAGGGAGGGTGGGAAGGAGGGAGACGCAAGAGGGAAGAGCCATGGGGATATATGTATATGTATAACTGAGTCATTTTGTTATAAAGCAGAAACTAGCACACCATTATAAGCGATTATACTCCAATAAAGATGTTAAAAAAAAAAAAAAGTGGTGCTGGGAAAACTGGACAGCTACATGTAAAAGAATGAAATTAGAACACTCCCTAACACCATACACAAAAATAAACTCCAGATGGATTAAAGGCTTAAATGTAAGACCAGACACTATAAAATTCTTAGAGGAAAACATAGAAAGAGCACTCTTTGACATAAACCACAACAAGATCTTTTTTGACCTGCCTCCTAGAGTAATGGAAATAAAAACAAAAATAAACAAATGGGGGCTTCCCTGGTGGCGCAGTGGTTAAGAGTCCGCCTGCCAATGCAGGGGACACAGGTTCATGCCCTGGTCCGGGAAGATCCCACATGCCGCCGAGCGGCTAGGCCCGTGAGCCATGGCCGCTGAGCCTGTGCATCCAGAGCCTGTGCTCCACAGCAGGAGAGGCCACAACACTGAGAGCCCCGTGCACCACAAAAATAAATAAATAAACAAACAAATGGGACTTAATTAAACTTAAGAGTCTTTGTACAACAAAGGAAACCACAAACAAGACAAAAAGACAACCCTCAGAATGGGAGAAAATATTTGCAAATGAAACAACAGACAAAGGATTAATCTCCAAAATATACAAGCAACTCATGCAGCTCCATATCAAAAAAGCAAACAACCCAATGTGAAAATGGGCAGAAGACCTAAATAGACATTTCTCCAAAGAAGATATAAAGATTGCCAACAAACACATGAAAGGATGCTACACATCGCTAATTATTAGAGAAATGCAAATCAAAACTACAATGAGGTATCACCTCACATTGCTTAGAATGGCCATTATAAAAAAAGCTACAAACAAATGCTGGAGAGGGTGTGGAGAAAAGGGAACTCTCTTGCACTGTTGGTGGGAATGTAAGTTGATAGAGCCACTATGGAGAACAGTATGGAAGTTCCTTAAAAAACTAAAAAAAGAACTACCATATGACCCAGCAATCCCACTACTGGGCATATACACTGAGAAAACTATAATTCAAAAAGAGTCATGTACCACAATGTTCACTGCGGCACTTTTTACAATAGCCAGCACGTGGAACCAACCTAAATGCCCATCGACAGATGAATGGATAAGCAAGATGTGGCACATATATACAATGGAATATTACTCAGCCATAATAAGAAAGTAAATTAAGTTATTTGTAGTGAGGTGGACGGACCTAGAGTCTGTCATACAGAGTGAAGTAAGCTAGAAAGAGAAAAACAAATACTGTATGCTAATGCATATATATGGAATCTAAAAAAAAAAAAAAATGGTACTGATGAAACTAGTTGCAGGGCAGGAATAAAAAGATAGACATAGAAAGTGGACTTGAGGACATGGGGTGGGAGGGTGACACTGGGGCGAAGGGAGAGTAGCATCGACACATATACACTACGGAATGTAAAACAGTTGGCTGGTGGGAAACAGCACCATAGCACAGGGAGATCAGCTCGGTGCTTTGCGATGACTTAGAGGGGTGGGATAGGGAGGATGGGAGGGAGGCCCAAGAGTGAGGGGATATGGGGACATGTGTATACATATGGCTGGTTCGCTTTGTTGTGCAACAGAAACTAACAGTATTGTGAAGCAATTATACTCCAGTAAAGATCTATTAAAATTTTTAAATAAATAAATAAATATGAATTTAATTCGAATTATTTCTAATTTAATGTATTTTTTTAATATGGGAGCAGGAGAACAAGAAAGGCTATTTTTTAAAACTGAAGTTATTGGAAGAAGTCATGTCAAAAACTAGAGGAGCTTAATAAAGAAATTCTTCCCAACATAGGTTGGACATTCATCAGGAAGGAGAAGGAAATGAGCTAAAAGAATGGTTGCCAGGGAAAACCTTTTCATATTTGGGGTGGGGAAGAAGGGAGAAAAGTCTCATTAGAGGATCTTATGAATATTTGACAAAAGTCTTATACCTTATTCCTCTCCAACTTTTTTCTGTCCTTGTAAAATAAAGAAAAGGAAGGGGAAACCACATAAAAATCCAGCTTCCTGTGAGCAAAAACAAAGGGGGAAAAGGTTTTAAGATGGGAGATTCCCAAGAGAGATGAGAATTGTGAAGACAATCAAATGTCCTCTGTGAGGTAAACAGAAAATAGATTGGGAAGCTTTTGACACCAAAACCTACTGTACCTCTGAAGCAGGTAGACCACACTCAAACTGGAAGCTTCCACAACACTTTGCACAGGCCTGCAGCTCCTCAGGTGAAAGTAAGTTAAATATTTTCTCCCTAGAAGAGAAAACAGTAAGTCCAAATTGGATTTAGCAGTGATCCTGATTACTGGCTTTGTCCTTTACTGGTTGTCTGGTCCTGTTTAAGACATTTGATCTCTCTCCATATCAGCTTTCTCATCTGTTCAAATATCCTCCTGCACAGGGTTGTAGCAATGATCAAATGAAATACTGGAAGTGAAACCTCGAACTTGACACAGAAATAAGATGTTTTTCTTAATTAACATTTCACAAAAACTGGAATGTTTTATTACTACTAAGAGTGTTTATAGTTATAGTGTATATTACCACTGGAACACATTCCATTTTATATTCATTAGTCTTAGACCAATGATATCAACACTTTTCGTTTTCAAGCAGACCAAGAAATAGATAAGAATTAAAAATTTTAAAACATTTGAAATATCTATCAAATACATAATTGCATATACTCCTAATTGCAGTTATTCTGTAACAATCTATTAAAAGCAATCAGATTTAGTATGCAGCTCTTCATAGCCTTTCAGTCTGAATATTTGTATTCTATCACTTAAGTACTTTGAAATATTTTGCAATATTTCCATTTATTCTACTTCTTTACTAATGATGCGAAGTAAAAAGCAAGTCATGTAATATTTATCACATTGAAATTATCAAATATTTGACAATCACAGTGATGAGTTTCCAAACAATGGGGTAGTTAAATTAATTTAGCCACTGGCATTCCTGAAACAACTGGACATATCACTGTGGGTTGGTTACTTATTAATGAACAGTTGACCCAATTTGGTTGCAAATATGACTGACATTAACTAGACTACAAGTATTTACTATGATTATTGACAATTGTTCACTGGTCTGTGATCTAATCTGTTAGTCATCGGTCAACCTGGAAATGACCTGTGCATTTGGATGCACAAAGCATATTATAATTTAGATTTAGCCTCCAACAATGTATAGGCAAGTAAAATACATGTAAAGTATGCTACAGAAAAGTTCTAGGGGTGTGTGTGTGTGTGTGTGTGTGCATAAAAGTTGATATTGCCCATTGGCAGTTCTCTAGTAAATGAATATCAAAGAATTTTTATTAGCAATTGAAGGATTCTCTGGCGATTGTACAAAGATAATGATATATCCATATGTGAAAAGAAGGTTGGGAATAGATGAATATAGTCTTAAGGATCAAGAGTATATACAGGGCTTCCCTGGTGACGCAGTGGTTGAGAGTCCGCCTGCCGATGCAGGGGACTTGGGTTCGTGCCCTGGTCCGGGAAGATTCCACATGCAGCGGAGCAGCTAGGCCTGTGAGCCATGGCCGCTGAGCCTGCGGGTCCGGAGCCTGTGCTCCACAACGGGAGAGGCCACAACAGTGAGAGACCAGCGTACTGCAAAAAAAAAGGAGTATATACACTGGAACTCATTGATTGGTCTTAGCATCACTCAAAGTGGGTGGGCAGCAAGATATTATATGTCCTATAATATGATGCAGTAGGAAGTAGTGTCACAGCACCAACTATGAAATGTTCCTAAAACTTGAACCTAAGTCCAATCAATCCTAGAGCTCTAAACACCAGTTTACAGGAAATAACAGGGATAGAGGATACAAGGTCAGACTCAGAATGTAAGACATTCTAAGGACAAATGATCTGGTTTATCCCACTAATCAGTGAAATGGAAAGGATAGAATAAAATAAAGTTAAGAGACATAATCAGGACCTTTTGGGGTCCTTATCTGAACAAACTAACTGCATAAACACACACTTGAGATGAGCAGGGGACTTCAAAGATAGACTAGGAATTAGATGATATTGAAGAAATAGTTATTTGGAGGGTCATTGTGTTTATAGAATTGCCCTTGTTTATTAGGAATGAATAATTGAAGCATTTCAATGTGAAATAGCATTTTGAATTTTCTTTAAAATACTCCATGAAAGGAGGTGGGGAAAGTGTGTGAGGGAATATGGCAGGGGGAATGATGGAACAAAATTGGCAAAATGTTAATAATTGATAAGTCTAGGCGATGGATACCTGAGAACTCAGTATTCTAGTCTATTTACTTCTTTTGTATGGTTTAAATTTTCTCATATTAAAACATTTATTAAAAAGTAAATGATCTACACTTCAATGAATTATTAATTCAGATAACACAATGATAGATACCAGCACAATACTTTTGGGGAAAACACTGTAGCTTGAAAATTTACCTGCAAGTTTTAAACCACAAGTCACCAAAAATAAGCTCAATTCTAAACTGCAATGAAACAATAACCCAACAATCTCCATACAGACCTACTCTTGTTCTGCGCCCCACCCCACCCCCCGCAAATTCCACCAAATTCTTTTCCATCTGTCCTTCTCTCCTTTCCCAGTTCCAACAGTGGGTCATTTTATAGTTGTGTTATTGCATCTTGATCATCAACACATAACCTTCTGTGATGGGGCTAAGGAGGGAAAACACTGCCTTCTCACAAACAAGCTTGGTGCTATACTCAGTACAGAAGTTGATGCTCATGACCCAAAGAGGAGCTGGGGCTGAGGTCTGGTTAGGGACCTGTAGCTGATGCATGAGGAGAATGAATGCAGGGAAGGTGGCAGAAGATGATATCTGAATATAAAAATTCCTCAATTCTTGACATTAATATATAATTTTCCTTTGAATTTTTGTTTAACATTTATAAATGGTTTTATTTTAGATGGATATGCTTTATTTTTGTTCACCACCTCTCCAACAAAAAGGATATATTTTTTTAAGCCTAGGAAAAATAAATATATCCCAGGTTGCCATGTGCAGAGAAGAGAAGCTGCCCCAGAGACAGCGGAGAGGCATAATGTGGAGCAACTCTTTGAAGGGTGGAATGAAAGCACATCCTGATGTCTTGGAGCTAGATAAGGAAAGGGATATTTACATAAGATGAGATGCCAATAAATTGGAAAGTTCAGTGTGCTTAGAAATAGATAGTGGCTCGGACAATGATAGAGGAATCACACTGCTGCAGCAGATTGCATCTTTCATGTTTAATTTTCATTTAATTCCTGAGGAAGGCAGAAGCTCAAAGGAATGACTCACCCTCATCTTCATCTTTCAGAAAAGCCTTTGCCGACCCCTCAAATGCCAAAGCCTGGAAATACCCCTATTTGTTATTCCCTAACAAATGAATTGAAAAATAAATTGATCACTTTTCCTAAGGCATTTATTGATTAAAAGCAATGTTCATCTGAGTTTCAGCCACGAAGCGGTGTTTCAGACCAAGTGAAGAAGTATAGGGCGGACATTTCCAGCCTGTTCATTTAAAGTGATTCATCTGTCATCATTTTTGTGCCCCCAAAGAACAGTAAGCCCTCTCACCTCCTCCTCTGTCTCTTAATTGCTCTGTTACAAATGTACAGTTAACAAATTAAGGTATTTTATCCATTTTAATCAGAAACATTTTTGTCATCTCAGTTAAAAAATGAACTAAAGCTAAGTGATAGAATTAAAGTTCTGAATAATAAGAATAGTTGAGTTGGGTTCAAAATGAGGTTATAACAAAGTAGAAGTAAAGGAGAAATTGAAATCAAATATTTAAATAACTTTAAAGATTTTTTTTTTATTATTAAATATAGGTGCAATATGCAGAGCCATCTGGAAACAAAGACAGCATGCTTTAATTGTCAAGAACTTGACATCCAGTGAGAGGTAATTAACCCTTATTGTAGTAGTTTCACAAAAGTCTCAAAACACATATAAAACATTCACTGCATTGCATTGCTTATGAATAGAAGTTGATTTATTGTGCTGATTTTAGTCCAAGGTAAACTGGAAAGCCTAAAGAATTTTGGATTTACTTAAGGACACAGAGTAGATGACATACAGCTAATCTTTCTCATCTATGGTTTCCCTTTGGGAGAGGAAGTTGGCTAAAATGTATGTGTCAAGTTTGAGGCTGTGGAAAGGACTGACACCTGATTCTCTTTGTTTCTTCCTAATAGAAAATTAGTCATTAATATGGAAGGCAATCGTTGATTCTCTAAAAAATTCTGAATATTGATATTTCTTAGACCGTAGGTTTATTTATTCAACAAGAATTTATGGAGCATCTACTATGTTCAAGAGACTGTGCATATAGATTTAAGAACCCATTTCTTAATCCTTTGTTATGTTATTATTTTATAATTAGGTAATAGTTTTTGGCTTTCCCATAATATGAACAGATTTTTGTTACAGTAAAAATATTAGAAGAAAACAGTGATTTCTAGCCACTGACAAACAACTTGCTTTGTTCTCTCAACTTTGTATCTGATATTAAATGTCATTACCCAAAAGATTATACTATATTGTATTTTTAAGTCTAGCCCAAACTATAGCATTTTAGATGAAATTAGAGCCAAGTCCCATTGGTATTTCAAAGTGGTAATATCATGATTTCTCCATATTATGTATTCCAGCATTTTTTTTCTCTTTTCCCAACCTGTTCTGTAGACAGGTTTCCAATTCTGTACCATGTCTTCAAGTGTGATTCTGCAGGAAATTTCATATAATTGGGAAATATTCACTATATTTCAGAAACAACCCTCTAATTTGATAACAAATTTTGGTTTAAATGCAAAGTGTATTTTTATTTCCAAGAATTTGACCTTTATTTCCCACAAAACCCCTATGAAGAAATTCCATTCATAAATTTTATCTATATCAGAACAAAATTGTCTAATTGGCTCTTCTTTGAAATCTGTATTTATCAATTATGGCTTTCTCAGGGAAATTCTAATTTGCAAAAATGCTCTATATTCCAAGCTTTAACAGTTGGAGGTGGATGTCCTTAAGGATGGAGGGGGGAAAAAGTTCTTTTTTAAATGGCACATTTACTAATTATAAAATGCTCTTATCTCTCTGTAGCCAAAGCCAAAATGAACATGTGCCTTGTACTAAGAAATCCCAGGATTGTCACAACTTGTGCCAGCTGTTGAGGTTATGACACCTGTGCCAGCATCGCCAGCTCTGCCCACTGTCATCTGTTCCAACTGTTCCATCTGCACTGTTTGTACCAATTCTCCCATTTCTGCATCTGTACCTTCTGCAGAAACGTTTCCAACAATGCCAGCTGTGTCATTGGTGCCAAGTATGCCAGATGTTCTATTTGTCCACCCTGGGCCAAATCAATGCAGTTTTGTGCTCATTAGTTTTAGCTGGTAGATTCTATTTTACAATTTTTTGATATGTATTTAGATTGAATCCAGGCAAAAATTCCCCTTATAACAATTTTACATCTATCTATCCATCTTTTGCCACCACAACTTTTTTATCTAACAACATTATAGTCAGTCCATGTGGTCTTGGTCGTATTAAACCAGTTTGTGATAACCAGTTCAATGTTAATTGTGGTAGGGCATTTCACACAATGTAAAACTATATAGAAGAAAATATTGCAAAAGCCATGGAACACAACAATAAATTGCAAAGTAATTAAAAAAGAATAAACTTTGTTCTGATAAACAAATTGAGAGTGCTCAAAAATCAATATGTTGAGTAGATTAAAGTAATCAATCGTATAATGTTCTATTAGGCTGCCTGGGTTTAGTGGTGTTTTAATTGACAGAGTTACACATGCAGGTTAATATATATGTCATACACTCCTGTTTTCTGGGTTTGGCTCTACAGAGTTTTAACCAAGGGTGCACACAGGTGGTAGGGCCAGACCTACCGCGCTTGCCCCTTCCTTGTAGAACTAAGCTCAGGAGCTGGTCCTCTGGCCAAAAGCTAGTTTCTCTTTCCTCTCTCAAAGGTCAGTTCTACCAGTGCCAACAGAAACCACTCAATGAATAAGAATGCTCTTTCAGCTTTAAAGTTGAAAAAAAGTATTTTCATACTCACAATCTCATTATTCTACATCACCACAAACCGAAAAGTAGTGTTTTTCTCTTTTCTTTTCTCATTCAAGAAAGTCTTCTTTTTTTTTTTTTTTTTTTTTTTTGCGGTATTCTGGCCTCTCACTGTTGCGGCCTCTCCCGTTGCAGAGCACAGGCTCCAGATGCGCAGGCTCAGCGGCCATGGCTCACGGGCCCAGTCGCTCTGCGGCATGTGGGATCCTCCCAGACTGGGGCACAAACCCATGTCCCTTGCATCGGCAGGCAGACTCTCAACCACTGCGCCACCAGGGAAGCCTGGAAAGCATTTTTTAAGGAGCACAAACTTAATCTCTGAATTTTAACCCAAGTTCTTGCCCCTCAAATCATATTCACCAGGATTTTTAGCCTAAGATGACTTTATCTGGTCTTAGGCTAAAAATCCTGGTGACATCATTTCTTCCCAGACAAAGGTCTGTATGCTGAGGCTGCAGACCCACATGCACAATGGTCTCAGTGCACTCCAGTGTTCCTGTAATGGTAGAACACTCTGCAATCCATAACACTTCTCTTTTCTAAGGTCAGTGATTATTTCTCAATATCTCAAGTCCTTCACTCTCCTACCCAAATTTTATCTGTTTCTGACCTTTTCACTCTGTACCGTTTCCTAACCTTCTCTGAACATGGAAAAGAGGTTGAATAAATATCATTTAATTAAAATGGTGGTTTTCTATCAAAATATGCCCAGTTCCTAGCTTGAGGAATCCAGCTTGAGTCCTCTGACCCTACTTCTAGAAATGTCACAGACTTTTTGATTCTAATTTCCCATGTTACTAGATGCCAGGAGGGAACATCCTTAATTAGGATTAAAATAGTTTCATGACTTGCTGGGAGTGCACCCTGTACCTTCTCAGAACATTTTAATTAATATAACTTCTGCTCCCTGCTGACAAAGATGTTTCCGATGGTGTTTTGGCCCAACGTATTTACTGCTTTCATTAATGTGAGTCATTTGAATACTTGGAGGAATCCATAAACTTCATAGTTTCATGTAGAATAGAGTGTTAGAAGTGCCAGGTAGACATACACAGCTGAGCACGTTTTTCACAATCTATGTGGCCTTTTTTTTCATAAGTTTTTAATACAGTGGCCATGAGAACACTCAAATTTGCAGATAAAGAAGAGAAAGTCATACATTTCAAGGTTCCAATGGAAAAGCAGAAAATAGACCTGAATGATTTTGAAATTTTCTATCATTACATTTAGCTTCCCCTTTAGAACGTTGTTTCTCTGGAATTAGTAAGTCACCATAGAGAAGAATACTGCCAATTGATCCTCAAGCCATTTGGAGTAAACTTCAGACCTCTTAAGTTTCTTGAGTATTTTACTACCTACTTCCCAATCTCACTGTCCACACTTTGAAGTTTGAAAGGAGAATGGAAAATATTAACTATGTAGCTGCATCATTATCAGATGTATTAGCATACTATGAGTATCACTCTTTAAATCACAAGTATACTAGCAGTTGTATGATCAGTATTTATGAAATATTATAAAAGATAACGATAACTTACACTGAGGTACCATGGCTCAACTGGTACTACCACCATCATTTTCATCATTTTCTCACTCATTTCTACACTATGTTATTTTCAGGCAAATGACATTGCTTGACTCACTAATGTTCCAAACTATTTTATTCAGCTCCTGAATGGCAGTCCCCAAACTCTAGTGCTGACATAGGTAGATAAGCTATCTACATCTAGAATTGAAGGAAGACTGTCAAAATGTAGATGTCTGAGTGAAAAGGAAGAGGTTACTAGAAAACAAAGTAGGGCAAGGATAGAAAAGAATAAATCACTGCACCAAATTAGGAATTAATAACTCACAAAGTTAATGAACCACCAAGTAGAAAGGAGCCTTAGAGACTCACTAATCCAATCAGAAAACAGGACCTCGGGGGTGAAGTAACATATCCAAACTCACATAGCTAATTAATGGCGAAATCGAGTCTGGAACCAACCTATCCTCAGATTCCTTGTCTGTAAAGTGGGGATGTAAATGATAGTGTCTAACCCGTAGAGTTGTTGTGAAGGGTAAATCAGTTAATGGGTAAAAAGCACTTAGAACAGGGTCTGAGAGACAGTAAACATCATTATCATCATTAGGATGCTTGAACCTGTGTGATTTTTACTTCTCTAGGATCATACTAGCTAAATCTTGCAAATCTCATCATCAATTTAAAGTCACACTTTTATCCTTGGTTGTAAATTATCTTATTTCCGTTTTGTATTTGACTATCAAATTTGTCTTATGCAATAAAAAGTTGGAGTATGAGTCTGGAATTAAGGAATAGCCCAACTGCTTGATTTTCTGTATCTACCTTGCACTCAATGCAGACATTTAGTCAATGCAGAGAACTCTGAGGTGCCCACGTTAATGGAAAGAAGAAAAGGCATGATTTATCTAGACCAATAAAGGACACAAAAACAGCATTATTTGGCTTTAGAGAGAAAGCACACTCTCAATCAGTAGCACACTCCCATGTACTCACACAGATACTTTCTTGTTACCTCTTTCGTGCCAACCACAGGTATGTGGGACTTTGCCAAGCAACAGAAAGAATAAGGCAACAGGGATTCAAAAAAAAACTCTCCTCCAAATGGATTGAGTTAACCATGTTGGGAAATTGGGAGAAGACAGAAAGGAATGTCTTGCAGTTACATAATAAAACTAATATCTCATATTTGTAAAGCACTTTATGCTTCGCGGTTTTTACCATCATCTTGATTCTAGGCGTTGGTGTTTGGTGGCACATTAGAATCACCTGGGTGAAGGGGGTTTGAAAAATAGGCTGCCAGACCAATTGAATCAGAATCTCTTGGGGATGGAAACCACGCATCTTTGTTTTTTGAAGAGTTACCAGGCTGTTCAGATACACCAGTAGGGTTAAGAAACCACTCTTGTAAGGCCAGTCAGTGTGCTTCTCTCTTCATGAAAGCAGCCTCCTAATATAGAAATGTAAGTTAATTTAAATTAATTATTTAGAACTTTGGAATTTTGAGCTTTAAACCTGAAATATTACTTCATTAGAAAGATTTGGTTTAAAGTGGGTTAATTTTTCCTTTTAGGCTTCTGTTTGCAGATTTGTTTCTTGCCTCATATCAATACATTTAAGTTGGACTGAATCACAAAGCCAGAGATAGAACATTAGATCTTGAGTTTGCTCCATAGGCTCCTGTAGCAGTTTGCCTCGTTGTTAACCTTGTTACAACTCAAGATCCATCATAACAAATGTTGCAATGAGTGATGATACGGACAGAACGTGTTAGAGAGATAGGTCACAGCGCTGGTATTTAGTGCTATCACAAATATGCAGTGATACCTAAACCTCATTCATAATATCATAAGTCTGAATCCACAGTGTGTGGGACATACACTAGATAGCTTTTCTCAAGCAAACCTTTCAAGTCGTGTTTAAAACAGTCCACAGAACTTTTATTCATTGAAGCAGAGTTTCCCAACCTGTGGGCAATAGCACACTTGTGTGGCCCAGATGGCTCATGGGTGTGCCGAGATAGTGACCCCTTCACCCTTGGGGCAGTCAGAGCTTCTGCACTAGTTGCCCTCAGACATGAGCAGCCTCATCCGATTAGCCATGTGAATATTAACATTTTCTATGTGCCAGAACATGAAGAATGTTGGAGACCACTGAAGAGCACAAGCCAAGCCCTGGGGCAGCACTCTCTAGACAATTTTTTACCTTGTTTAATATCCCAAGTTTTTATTTTGGATATTAATACGAAGCAACTATCAACTGTGACTATCATTTCATAAAAGGAGGGGATGTCTGAGCTGTTTGTTTCTAACATACTTTCATTTTAAAGTAGTTTACATCATGCAAGAGATTACAGTCCAAACTTATGGTGCCAATAAAATATTTTATCAAGGAGAACTGAACCTTACTTTCTGATTTTTATTTTGAAATTTTCAGTCCTACTGAAAAGCTGAAATAATACCACAATGAATATCCATATCCCCTTCACCCATATTCACAATTTGTTTACATTTGGCCACATTTGCTTGATCTCTAACTTTTCTTTCAGTGGAACTATTCAAAGGTTGCAGATGTCATGACACTTCACCCCTAAATACTTTGTCATGCTCCCCTAAGAAAAAATTCTCCAAAACAACCACAATACGGTTGCTCCACCTAAGAAAATTAGGCTGAATTCAATGTTATCTAATAAGCAGTTCATATCCAAATTTCCCCAGTTGTTTCCAAATTCTCCTTTATAGATTTTTTCCCATCCAAGATTCAATCCAGTTCCATACATTGTATTTGGCTGTTACATTTCTTTGGTATTTTTAAATCTAGAATAGTCCCCCTCCATGTGTTTTTAGAAAGTCATTTGTTTTTCACTATGTTGACTGTTTTGAAGAATCCAGGCAAGTTATGTTGTAGAATGTTCCACATTCTGGATTTGTCTGTTTACTCACACTTAGATTCAGTTATAAAGGGCATTTTCAAACTCCTGAATATACAGGAAAGATATTATCTCAACTAAGTGAATACACTGAATTTAAAGGAGACACCCTCGCCATAGTCTCTGTTTTACTCCCCGTGGAGTATCAGTAACTTAGTCGCAGGATGGCACTTTCCACAGGCCAGCATTAGGTAACCATCATCCTACAGAATAAAAATGATTCCACCATAGACCATCTGCCAACACATGGTACCACTGGCAAAAGATGCCAGGTCTTCAGAAGAGTGGCCTAAGGTTCTGCCAGGGTTCACTTATAGGCACTAGAGCAATTGCTCACTCCAATAAATGTGTTAGGCTGAAATGACCTTTTCTTACCTGCATATCCTCTGTGATCAAAGTGAAATGTGCTGGAGCCCAAGTTCTACTAAACAGTTAATAAAAAGAGATGAATTCAGTACCTACTGACTTGCTGAGGAGCCCCACGCTGTACCGATGTTCCAAAGCACCCATCATAGGGCTGGAGCAAGGCTGACATCACCCACCTGCCTGCTTCGTGAACTTGCTTGATGCCAAGAATGTCCAGAACTTTTCAGTCATGGACAATAAAATAGAAACACACTCAAGCTTGAGCAAAAAGCATTTCGGCAGTACCCCGACTTTCATCAAGACATTTCCCTAGTTATGCTGACTAGGATTATAATGTGTGACCAGAGTCCAGGCCAGGGAACGACTCCAGGCAGGGCCACCTTTTCCTCCCTGGGGCAGAGAGATTCCTCCACCTACCAATCTTTGTGTGGCCGCCCTCGCAGGAGAACCGTCCATCACTCCATCAGGTGCTTCCCTCCGCCTACAAGGTGCATTGAGGGGGGACTGGGGGGGAAGAGAGAGCTGCAACCACCTCTCTCTTAGTGGCTGGTAGGTCCACGCCCCTCCCGAGTCTGCCCCTCCGCCTGGGGAGAGGGGTGCAGTACAGAGCACAAGACAAGAGCAGTGTGCACCCATGTGTCAGGACGCAGATGCCAATTTATTTTAAAAGGACACTCATCTGCTTCTAAAGAGGATTTGCCCAAGGCTTACAATAACAGACACTTCATACTTCAGTTACTCCACTTCAGGCTGACTGCTCCAGCATCTGTTTTGGGCCATTCTAGAACTCACTGCTTCTCCACCACCTCGGCTTAGGAACCATGGAGCCTTCACACTTGAGGCAGTCCAGATGGTGTGTGACTTTTTCAGGGAATAGTTGGTAAATATGGTAGGTAGGTTTGATATGGTGATCAATTAGATATGGGCAGTGTCAGAGGGAAGAATCAATTGCCCTAAAGGTTTCTAGCTTGACAACTTGATCTAAAGGTTGGTGCCATTAAATAATAAAAGAAGTTCTGAGAAATTAGGTTTAGGGTGGGGCAGATGAGCCATTTATTCACTTATCTTTCACTTTACCTTTTACAGGTTAAAAAAAGAGAGTCTGAGTATAAGATTGAGATTTAAATAAATGGATAATGCTTGGGAATTCTTTATATAAAAAGATCAAATTTTACAGGGGAGTTTATTTTCTCATCTCCTACTGTAAGCTTGTCCATTCTGCTATTTTATGGTCAGCATTTTTATCCGTTTTAATAATGACTAATTTGTGGAAAAAATAAAATAAAATATGGTTATAATATAGACAAGACACTACCGGCCATCTAGTGATATACCCTGTCCTAACTTCCTACCTGGTGAAACTTGCAAACAACAAATTATAAAACAATAAAATTATATCAAATGCCACCTTCTTCTTTATAGAACACATCATCAAACAGTGGTCAAATCAAGTAGATATATTTGTTGGTGTCACTTAGTTGAACTCACATCCTTCACAGGTATCCCAAGATGATCAGGTTACTTGTAGTGGAAATTCCCAAGTTATTAACAACACAGTAGCACAACTCTGTGAGACTGAGTTCCCAATCTTTTGTCACAAACCACACTGCACTCCTCTCTAGCCCACCTGTTAGGCTGTTTCACTAAAGTCCAATAAACTGAGACTTTGGCTTATGGCTGCTGATCTCTGGAATTCTGTGCATCCTATGAGATAAGAAGTCATCTGGGGGACTTCCCTGGTGGTGCAGTGGTTAAGATTCCACACTCCCAACGCAGGGGGCCCGAGTTCCATTCCTGGTTAGGGAACTAGATCCCACATGCATGCCGCAACTAAGGAGCCCATGTGCTACAACTAAGGAGCTGGCAAGCCGCAACTAAGGAGCCTGCCTGCTGCAACTAAGACCCAGCGCAACCAAATAAATAAATATTAAAAAAAAAAAGAAGTCAGGGCTTCCCTGGTGGCGCAGTGGTTGAGAGTCCGCCTGCCGATGCAGGGGACACGGGTTTGTGCCCCGGTCTGGGAAGAT
>RJWK010040016.1:0-20141 GCA_004363435.1 Platanista minor | reverse complement strand
GTCAGTGACTAAGCTCTTGACACTATCCCTAGGTCATTTCCTGACACGATCCCTAAACTTTACCCTAACCCTGTCCCTAGCAAATGTCCTGCCTCTTATGCTAACTGAAGCCCTTATGCTGTGCCCAACTCAGGTCCTGAATTTAGTCCCAAGGCCATGACACTGTCCCTAACTAAGACCTAGATGCTCATCCTAAATCCGGCCCAGAACTGTCCCTAACCAGGGCCCTAACACTATTCCTTACTCAGGCCCTGACACGGTACCTAACAAAGGCTCTGATGCTAGTCCTAATTTAGGCCCTGACACTGTCTCTATTAAGGCCCTGCTGCCATCAATATCTAATGTCCTGACACTATCCTGAACTAATATCCTGACCCATCTCTAACGAAGATCCTGACACTGTCCCTAAGAATGCCCTGTCGCTGTCCCTAAATGAAGCCCTGAGGCTGTCCCTAACTCAGGCCCTCAAACTATCCCTAACTGAGGCCTTGACGCTATGACTAACTCAGGCCCTGATTATGTCTTTAACTGAGACGCTAATGCTGATCCAAACAAGGCCCTGATGCTGCTACTAATTCATGACCTGACAGGGTCCCCAGCTAAGGGCCTGATGCTAGGCCTCACTCAGGCCCTGTCGCTCTCCCTAAGTCAGGCTCTGATGCTATCCCTACCTGAAGCCCTGACACTGGTTCCAAATAAGGCCCTGGTACTCTCAGTAACTAAGGTCTTGACACTATCCCTAGCTCATTTCCTGACACTATCCCTAGACCTTAACCTGACCTTGTCCCTAACAAATGTTGTGCCTCTTATGCTAACTAAAGCCCTGGTGCTGTCCCTAACTAAGGCCCTGAAATTAGTCTCGAAGCTGAGACACTGTCCTTACCTAAGGCCTGGATGTTTGTCCTAAGTCAGGGCCTGACACTGTCCATAACTGAGGCCCTGTTGCCATCAATATCTAAAATCCTGACACTATCCTGAGCTAATTTCCTGACCCATCGCTTACTAAGGTCCTGAAACTGTCCCTAAGTAAGCCTTGACGCTGTCCCTAAGTGTGGTCCTGAGGCTGTCCCAAACAGAGGTGCTGATAATGGCTTTAACAAAGCCCCTGAGGCTGATCTTACCGAGGCCTTTATGCTGCACCTAAGTCATGCCCTGACACTGTCCCTAGCTAAGGCCCTGACACTAGGCCTCATTCAGGCCCTGTCGCTCTCCCTAAGTCAGGCTCTGACACTGGTCTTAAATTAGGCCCTGATGCTCTAAGTAACTAAGGTCTTGACACTATCCCTAGGTCATTTCCTGACACTATCCCTAGACTTTAACCTAACCTTGTCTTTAGCTAATGTCGAGCCTCTTATGCTAACTAAATCCCTGATACTGTCCCTAACTAAGGCCCTGAAATTAGTCCCGAGGCCTTGTACCTGTCCCTAACTGAGGCCTGGAGGCTCATCCTAACTCAGGCCCTGACACTGTCCCTAACTAAAGCCCTGACACTACATCTAACTCAGACCCTGACACTGTCCCTAACTAAGGCCCTGACACTACTCCTAACTCAGTCCCTCACAGTGTATCTAACAGAGGCTCAGATGCTAGTCCTTACTCAGGCCCTGACACTGTCTCTAACTAAGGCCCTGCTGCCGTCAATATGTAAAGTCCTGACATTATCCTGGGCTAATATCCTGACCCATGTCTTACCAAGGTCCTGAAACTGTCCCAAACTAAGCCCTGAGGCTGTCCCTAACAGACGTCCTGATAATGTCTTTAACTAAGACCCTAATGCTGATCCTACAGAGGACTTTATGCTGCTCCTAAGTCATGCCCTGACACTGTCCGTGAGGAACAGGCCCTAAAGATAGGCCTCACTTAGGCCCTGTTACTGTACCTTAGTTAGGCTCTGATGCTGTCTGTACATCTATCCCTGACACTGGTCCTAACTAAGGCCCTGATGCTCTCAGTAACTAAGGTGTTCACGCTATCCCTATCTCATTTCCTGACACTACCCGTGACCTGGAACCTGACTCTGTCCTGAGCTAATGTCCTGCCTCTTATCCTCACTGAAGCCCTAATGCTCTCCCTAAGGCTCTGACCAGTCCTAAGTAAGGCCCTGACATAGTCTCTAACTAAGGCCCAGAATCTCTCCCTAATGTAGGCCCTGCTGCCGTCAATAACTAAAATCCGGACACTATCCTGAGCTAATATCCTGACCCATTCCTAACGGAGGTCCTGACACTGTCCCTAAGAAAGCCCTGTTGCTGTCCCTAAGTGAAGAGCTGAGGTTATCCCTAACTCAGGCTCTGAAGCTATCCCTAACTGAGGCCTTGACACTGTGACTAACTCAGGCCCTGATCATGTCTTTAACTAAGATCATAATGCTGATCCAACAAAGGCCCTGATGCTACTCCTACATCATGCCCTGACAGTGTCCCCAGCTAAGGGCCTGATGCTAGGCCTCACTCAGGCCCTGTCTCTCTCCCTAAGTCAGGCTCTGATGCTGTCCCTACCTCAAGCCCTGACACTGGTTCTAAATAAGGCCCTGATACTCTCAGTAACTAAGGTGTTGACACTATCCCTAGGTCATTTCCTGACACGATCCGCAAACTTTACCCTAACCCTGTCCCTAGCAAATGTCCTGCCTCTTATGCTAACTGAAGCGCTTATGCTGTGAATACCTCAGGCCCTGAATTTAGTCCCAAGGCTGTGACTCTGTCCTATATAAGGCCTAGATGCTCGTACTAAATCCGGCCCTGACTCTGTCCCTAACTAAGGCCCTAACACTATTCCTAACTCAGGCCCCGACACTACCTAACAGAGACCCAGATGCTAGTCCTAACTAAGGCCTTGACACTGTTCCTAAGGCCCTGCTGCCATCAATATCTAAAGTCCTGACAGTATCCTGAGCTTATATCCTGACCCATCGCTTACTAAAGTCCTGAAACTGTCCCAAAGTAAGCCTTGATGCTGTCCCTAAGTGAGGCCCTGAGGCTTTCACTAACAGAGGCCCTGATAATGTCTTTAACAAACCCCTTAGGCTGTTCCTACCGAGGCCCTTATGGTGCTCCTAAGTCATGACCTGACACTGTCCCTAGCTAAGGCTCTGACTCTAGGCTTCACTCAGGCCCTGTCATTCTCCCTAAGTCAGGCTAAGACACTGTCCCTACCTGAAGCCCTGACACTGGTCCTAAATTAGGCACTGATGCTATAAGTAGCTAAGGTCTTGACACTATCCCTAGGTCATTTCCTGACACTATCCCTAGACCTTAACCTAACCTTGTCTTTAGCTAATGTCGAGCCTCTTATGCTAACTAAATCCCTGATGCTGTCCCTAACTAAGGCCCTGAAATTAATCCCGAGGCCGTGAACCTGTCCCTAACTGAGGCCTGGAGGCTGTCCTTAACAAAGGCCCTCAACTTATCTTTAACTGAGTCCCTGACATTCTCCCTAACTAAGGACTGAGGCTGTATCTAACTAGGGCCCCGAGTCTGTCTTTAACTAATGGCCTCACTCTTTCCCTAACAAAGGCCCTGACACAGTCCCTAACTAAGGCCCTGACACGGTCCCTAATAACATTAGCTGTCCCTCATTAATGCCCTGATGCAGCCCATAAATGATGTACTGAAGACGGCACTAAGGTCCAGACAATGTCACTAATGACCCAAAATGTCTCTTACTAAGGCCCTCAAATTACCTCTGAGGCCCTAAATATGTCCATAATTAAGTCCCTGACACTATCTCTAACTAAGACCCTCAAGGTATCTTTAACTGAGGCCTTGACAGTGTCCCTAACGAAGAACTTGACACTGTCTCTAACTAAGGCCCTGAGTCCGTCTTTACCTAACAGCCTCACTCTTTCCCCCAACTACTCCCTGACGCTGCCCCTAACCAAGGCCCTGACGTTGTGCCTAATTGCCTGAGCTGTCTTTCACTAATACCCTGACCCTGTCCATAACTAACGCCCTGATGATGTCCCTAATGAACAGCCTGAAGTGTCTCTTACTAAGGTCCTCAAGTTTTTCTCTGAGGCCCTGACACTCTCCCTAATTAAGGCCTTGACACTGTCTTTAAGTAATGGCCTGATGCACTTACTACCTGAGATGCTGATGCTCTCACTAAGACCTTGAAGTCTCTACTTGAAAAGCTGACGCTGTCTGTAACTAATATCCTGACCTTTTCCTTAACTAACATCCTAATTTTGTCCCTAAATAACACCCTGACACTGGTCCTAACTACGGCCCTGATGCTGAACCTATCTAAGGCCCTGACGATGTCCCTAATAGACTTAGATGTCCCTCACTGTGGTCCCGATCCTGTCCATTACTAAGGCCCTGAATATGTGCTTAAGTACATCTCTGACCCTGTCCTAAGGTCCTGACCCTCTTCCTAACTAAGGGCCTTGACGCTGTCTCTACAGAAGGCCCTGACACTGCCCCTAAATAACGGCCTGACACTGGTCCCAAGTATGGACCTGATCCTGTCCATAACTAAGGCCCTGAAGATGTCCCTCATTAAGTCTCTGACACTGCCCTTAATAAGCCCCTGACTCTGTCCCTAGTTAATGGCCTAAGCCATAACGTACAAAGTCCCTAACACTATCCCCAAGACGCTGACACCCTCCCTAACTTAGACTTTGATGCTGTCCCTTAGTGCCTAAGCAGTGACAAAATAACACCCTGATTGATTCTCTAAGGCCCTGAATATATACCTAAGAAAGTCTCTGAAGTGTCCCTAACTAATGGCCTAAACTGTCTCTTACTAAGGCCCTCAAGTTATCTCTGAGGGCCTGACAACACTGTCCCTAACTAAGGCCCTGTTGCTGGCCCTAACTAACGTCCTGATGCTGAACCTAGCTGAGGCCCTTAACTAAGGCCTTGATGCCGATTCTACCTGAGGCCCTAAATCTGTCTGTAACTAATGACCTCTTTCCCTAGCTAACACCCTAATTTTGTCCCTCATTAATGCCCTGACACTTGTCGACACTACAGCCCTGATGCTGGCCCAATCTAAGGCCTTGACGATGTCCCTAATAGCCTTAGATGTCCCTCACTGTTGGCCTGACCCTGTCCCTCACCAAGGCCCTGACCCTCTTCCTAACTAAGGCTGTGATGATGTCTCTACCTGAGGCACTGGCACTGTCTATAATAACGGCCGACTCTTTCCCTAACACCCTGATGCTGTCCCTAAGAGTCTCATGTATCTCTCAATAACGCCCTGATCCTGTCCCTGACTAAGCCCCTGAATATGTCCCTAAGTATGTCTCTGACGTTGTCCTTAACTAAGGCCCTGATGCTCTCTCTACCTAAGGCACTGACACTATCTATAATAATGGCCTGACTCTTTCCCTAACTAACACCCTGATGCTAATCCCTAATTGAGGCCCTGAAGATGCCCCTAATACCCTTAGGTGTTCCTCCATATCACCCTGATCCTGTCCATAACTAAGGCTCTGAATATGTCCCTAGGTAAGTCTCTGACGCTGTCCCTAACTAAGGCCCTGATGCTGTCTCCATCTCAGAATCTGACATTCAAAATGTCCTGACTCTCCCTAACTAACATCCTGACGCTGCCCCTAAGTGAGGCACTGACACTCTTCTCAACTAAGGACTTGCTGCTGTCCCTACCTAAAACCCTGACACTGTCTGTAACTAATGACCTGACTCTTTCCCTAACTAACACCCTAGTTTTGGCCCTAACTAATGCCCTGACACTGGTTCTAATTATAGCCATGAAGCTGGCTCTAAGGCCCTGAAGATATCCCTAATTAACATCCTGAACTGTGTCTAACTAAGGCTCTCACGTTATCTCTAACTGAAGCACGGAAACTGTCCCTAACTTAGGCCCTAACACTGTCCCTTATAGTCTAAGCTGTCACTAAATAATGCCCTGATCTTGTCCATGACTAAGGCCCTGAATATGTCCCTAAGTACATCTCTGACGATGTCCTTAACAGCATGAACTCTCTTCAAGTTATCTCTGAGGCTCTGACACTGGCCCTTCCTAAGGCCTCACCCCGGGGTTGTCCCAGGATGCTGGGCAGTTTTCTCTTGTCCGCATCTCTAGCCAGCTGCCTGCCATTGGCCACTCTAAGATTCTGCGATGCAGTGGTCCCCCGTGGGATGAGCCTGTGTAGGCTCACCTGTGGGAGGAGAGTCATGGCCACTCTGCCCTCCAGGGGACTGCGGCTCAGGGTAGGAATCTCTCAGCCAGTGTCTGGACACAGGGTTCTGTGTCCTTGTTTGTTGTAAATCCCTTGGAGTTATCTCTAACATTTTTTAAATGGATATCCCCCTCAGCATATTTATAATTTAACTTATTTACCACATTAAAATTCAGGAATGACATTATTAGAATGAGCAGGAACACACCGGATGTCCCCCCCCCCCCCACAATGATCTATTACTTGGAGGATTTAAAATTCTAATGAGAAAACACTCACTCTCCTCACCCTCTTGGGCATCAGCACAAGGCGGGAATCAGCTGCATCCTTTATTTATCCCTCTGATTTTCCAGAACCTTTCCTTCAAGGAGAAATCTCTGGGCTCTGCAGGAACTGTAAGTGGTGACCATCAGGTAAATCTGAGACTGAAAAGCAAGAGGGAGAGAGACAGAGGAGGAGATGAGAATCGGTGATGGGCAGAAGCAGGGGCGTCCACGTTCAATCGCAGGCTGAGAGTCTGGGTTAGTCTCCAGCGAAGCTAAGGAGCGCCAGGGGCTGCCCCACTGGCCTTGTCGCCTGGTGTGGGGACTGGGGGCAGCCAAACCGCCATGGCCACTCTCAGAGAAACCAAGAAGGTGGGAGGGCACACTGAGAGCCAGACTGAAAATGGTCATGCTGTGAAATAATAAGTTGCCCTTTCAGAAAAGTGAAGACTGTTCTCTTGGTTCTCAAAGACTTGCAAATACTTGATGTCCTTCTGGAGGCATGCTGAAGCCTTCAGCCTTTGAGGGCAGTAATGGGAGTGCATCTGGGCTCAAAACCATCCAGCACTCACTCCTTGAGGGTGCTGAGGATGACCAGTGTTCACCCCTTGGGTGCTGTGGGGCCTGAAATCCCCTCATCACCAAGGACGGGCGGGGCCACACAGTCACTCCACTGGCCCACTGGGGGCTTGGCTGGTGGGCTACAGTCCTTTATCAGATACATGGTTTGCAAACACCTTGTGACATTTTGGATGGTGGATTATCTTATTCCTTGCTCCTTTTATACACAACTGTTTTTCATTTTGAGGAAGTCCAATTCATCTATTTTGTCTTTCGTTGCTTGTGCTTTTGGTAGATCTAAGAAATCATGACCAAATCCAAGGTCATGAAGATTTACTCTCATGTTTTCTTCTACGAGTTTTATAATTTTGGTTCTTGCATCTAGGCCTTTGGTCCATTTTGCATTGATTTTGTATACGGGGTGGGGGAGGTAAGGGTTCAACTTCACTTTTCTGCATATGGGTATCCAGTTGTTCCAGAACCTGTGCTAACTGTTTGGGAGAAAATACCTGCAAATGATGCGACCAACAAAGGGCCTAATTCTAAAATATACAAACAGGTCATACAACTCAAAAAAGAAAAAAAATCAAAAAATAGGTAGAAGGTCTAAATAGACATTTCTCCAAAGACATACAGATGGCCAATAGGCAAATGAAAAGATGTTCCACATCGCTAATTATTAGAGAATGCAAATCAAAAGTACAGTGAGTTATCACCTCATAGTGGTCAGAATGGCCATCATTAAAATGTCTAGAAATAAATGCTGGAAGAGGTGTGGAGAAAAGGGAACCCTCCTATGCTATTGGTGGGAATGTAAATTGATGCAGCCACTATGGAAAACAGTATGGAGGTTCCTCAAAAACTAAAAATAGAACTACCATAGGAACCAGCAATCCCACTCCTGGGCATATATCCAGACAAAACTATAATTCAAAGAGATACATGCACCCCAGCATCCACAGCAGAACTATTCACAATAGCCAAGACATGGAAGCAAACCTGAATGTCCCTCAACAGATGAATGGATATAGAAGATATGGTACATATATACAATGGAATATTACTCAGCCATAAAATGCAAATGGCATGAAATAATGCCATCTGCAGCTACATGGATGGACCTAGAGATTATCATACAAAGTGAAGTAAGTCAGACAGAGAACGACAAACACCATATGATATCACTTATGTGGATTATAAAATGAGACCCAAATGAACCTATCTACAGAACAAAAACAGACTCACAAATATAGAAAACAGACTTGTGGTTGTCAAGGGGAAGACAGGGGAGAGGGATGGATTGGGAGTTTGGGATTAGTAGATGCAAATTATTATATATAGGATGGATAAACAAGGTCTTACTGTGCAGCACACGGAACTGTATTCAATACCCTGTAATAAACCATAATGGAAAAGAATATGAAAAATATGTATATATGATGTATGTATATATGAATCACTTTGCTGTACAGTAGAAATTAACACAACATTGTAAGTCAACTATACTTCAGTATCAATTAGTTTGAAGGCACTTTTATAAATTAGGCCTTATTTCTCTTGTCCTTTCATCCTGGGACAAATGTATAACAGAAGCTAACCTGGATTACTCCGGGATGAACTCATATCACACAGAACTTTAATTGTTGGACAAACCATGAATATCAGTTACACCATGGGATGTCCTGATCCAATATGAAGTTTGTAAACCTTGTAACAAGCCTGCAGAATCCACCAAATTTGGAAATTCAAACTGAAATGAAGCCACCTATCCCACGACTTCTCCACAGCTAGTTATACAACATCAATTGGAAACCATATACAATCAAATGAATGTAGACAGAAACTATAGCCTTCCTTTTTTTTCCTTTTAGATGAAGACAGTATTTAAGGTGATGTCCTGGGCCATTTCAGGGTGTTACTCAATTTCCTGGGTATCTGCCACGCACACAGGAGGTACACATGTTAGTTAACTTGTTTGTGCAACTATATGAAGGTAGTTAATACCACAAAGCTGTATATGTGAAGTGAATTAAATGCTAAAGTCATGTTTCATATTTTTAATGACAATGAAAAAAAAAAGTGTAGCACTGATATTTGTTACAAAAATGAACATGAAAAACATTCTTAGTGAAAAGAGCCATACAGAAAAGGCCACCTAGATCCCATACTCATCTTGTCTGCTTCAAATCCATCAAGGTTGTCCAAATGAGGGGGAAACTCAGTAATGGGTCCAGAAAAAGAAAACTGGATCAGGATGGAAAAAGACATTTTCATACAGTTGGGACAGCAGATGAAAGTTGAAGTGGGGCTGAGTATTAAATTATAATGTGGTGTTAAATTCCTCATTTAAGGGTTATGTGCTGGTTCCTTGGGCAAAACACACTGAGCATTTTGTGTGAAGTGTCAAATGTGAGTATTTTTTGCCATCATTGCAACTTTTCTGTACATTTTAAATTACTGGAAAGTAAATTACTTTTCTAGACAACCATGTCAGTATCATGCCAGAAAACCAGATAAGACAGACATCAAATTTTTTTATAGAGGCCAAGACTTACCCAGACCAAGTTCAACCAAAGTTGTGATACTTATTTCCCTTGTAGGAGTCTGCATGGTATTAAGAGGCACCGTGGGAAGAGTATATTAGTAGCTACCATGTCTTGGGTCCTGTGGATTACCTGGGGTGCAGTAGAAACTGTGAGATTTTAGTACTGCAATTTTTCACATTACTTCAAAAAATATGTTAAAAAATAAATTCAGTAAAGTTGCAAAATATGGACTCAATATACACAAATCAGTTTTGTTTCTATACACTAATAATGAACCACCAGCAAGAAAAATTAAGAAAACAATCCCATTTACAATTCCATCAAAAAGAATGAAGTATTTAGGCATAAATTTAACCAAGGACATGAAAGACCTATACTCAGAAAACTATAGAGCATTGATAAAAAAATTGAAGACACAATAGAAAATATTCCATGCTCATGCATGAGAAAAATTACTATTATTAACATGTTTATTCTACCCAAAGCCATCAACAAACAGTGCAAGGAAAACTAGACACCAGACTCCAAAGAACGACACTGGTCACCATCTACACTGCACATAAAACTAACTAAAAGTACACAGTATTCCACATTAAACCCTTTCTCTCCTGAGTCCCCTGAAGATGCACCCCACCCACCCAGCAGTCAGCTGCACAGGAAGATTCTCCACACTTGCTCATTTTTTCCTCTTGCGGAGTCTTCTCACCAGTGGTTCCTGAGAAAACCCAGCTCCTGTCAGTGTGGACAATGCCTCATGGTCCAGAAACCTAAGCCCTGACAGGAGACAAAGCTCCTTTCTGCTTGTCACGGAGCAAAGTCTGTGGGCAGGGTGCATCTGTGCCCCCAGGGTCAGACAGGTGGGTTCAGTGCCCCCTGTGGGACGTGAGAAAAGTGCCGGGAGTGCTGCACTCACAAACCCAGAGGCCTCATCCGGAATGCAGTTCTGCTGTATATACTAAATTTGGAAATCCAACTGAAATAGAGCCAAGTATCTCACTGTATCTTCTCAAAAGATGGTTAAGGAGCAATTAATTACAAACCATATGTAATGAAATGAATGTAGACACAAACTTTACAACTTAAACCAAAATTCACTCAAAAGTGCCCATAGACAAATTTAAATTACCAAACTATAAAAATCCTAGGGAAAAAAAAAAAGATAATCTACATGACTTTGGGTCTGGTGACCTTATTCAGAAAACCGGAAGACAAACCACAAACTGCAAGAAACCATTTCCAAAACACACATCTCATAAAGGATGTGTACTCAAATTATGCCAACAACGCCATTAAAATTTGGTAACGATCGAAACACACACCTGGCCCAAGAAGATAAACAGGCAGTAAATAAGCATACAAGAATATACTCAAGATGCTGGTGGAATGCATGTACAACCAACTTTGGAAGACAGTTTGGCAGTTTTTTCCAAATCTAAAAAGTCTCACCTTAGGATCCAAGAAGTGTACCTCTTGTATTTAGACAACTGCTTTGAAAAACTGTTCAAACCAAAACTAGCATTAAGTAATGCACAGCAGCTCTATTCATAATCGCTAAAAACTTAAAGATATCAGGATGCCCTTCTGTAGATGAATTCATAAGCAAATTAGGGCACATACATGTCAAGGGGAGCAGAATACACCACCCCAAAATATGCCCATTTGAAAAAAGGATTATTTTGGACTGATTAACTTAAGAAACAGCAGACCTAGGAGAATCTTTCAAAGCCAAGTAGAAAATGTTCTTTTAGGAGGCAAATTTACATTTATTAAGGATATCTCCATTTGTAAGGGTATGTCCCTCTCTGCACCAGGATTAAAGCTTGTTGGGACTTCCCTCCTGGTCCAGTGGTTAAGAATTCATGCTCCCAATGCAGGGGACCAGGGTTCAATCCCTGGTCAGAAAACTAGATACCACATGCTGCAATTAAGAGCCCGCATGCAGCAACTAAAGATTCTACAGGCTGCAACTAAGACCCGGTGCAGCCAAATAAATAAATGTTTAAAAAAAAAAAAAAAAAAAAAAAAAAAGCTTGTCAATGAAATAGGCCTGGATGTAAATCTGTGTAACAACCATACCCTTGTTTACTGGGCTTTGCCTAATAATATCCCTTAAATGGCTGCCTCCATTCCCTAACAGCTTTCTTTTGTTCTCAGCAGAAGATAGCATTTAAGGTAATGGCTTGGGCCATTTCAGGGAGTGACTCAGTTTTCCTGGGTATCTTTCAAGTATACAGGAGGTACGCATGGTATATATTAAAGTTCTGATTGTTTTCTCCAGTTTGTCTCTTTTTCATTACAAGGGAGATCTCAATAAAGAACATAGAAGTATAGAGGGAAAATTATTTTTCCTCTCATATACATGCAGTGCAATAGTATTCAGAGTTATAAAGGAATGGACCATGAACTCGTGCCAAAAAAAAAAAAAAAAAAAGATGCATCTAACACTTATACTGCTAAGTGAAAGAATCCAGTCTGAAGTGCTACACACTGTATGACCTCATTTATATGACATTCTAGAAAAGGCAAAACTGACATGGTAAACAGTTTACGGAATATGTGGTTGAAATAGTCCATATGATACTTTAGTGGTGAATACCTGTCACTATGCATTTGGTTACACCCACAGATTTTTACAACCCAACCAGTAATTTACAATCTATTCAAACTTAGCTACTCAGGATATGGGAGTGTCAAACACTGGAATACAGAATGTAACAAAGAATCTAACTGATTCAGAAATGTATGGAAAAACTCACTCCCACTGTTGGTAGTGGGACAAATGGGCTGACCTAAGTTAACTTTGGAAACGTACAGAATCTGTAGGCCAAAGACAAAATGTGCCATACATACACAGTGGACTCTATATTCTTTCCCATGAGGGGTAGTAGCTAACAGTACTGAAACTACTATATCAGTAATCAAATGGAACAAACACTAAATTTAAAAAATGACAAATGGTGGAAGCCAGGTTTCTTACCACTGGAGTGGGATGTTACAGTCAAACAAAGGGAGAAGGTTACAATATCCATGTCAGAACTGATCTGGCTGAAGATATCAGTATAAACTATCTTTAGCCTACACATAGGTCCACATGGAAATCTTTATAATTAAGTGTATACGCATAGGCTGGGATACATGCATATATTTCTATGTACTGTCAGCTGAGCATATTTAGCTCCCACATGTAAGTTTTTAATACCATTCTCTAATAAAAGGAACAAGGGCTCTTTGAAGAAAGGGCTGATGCTAGGACTGAGACAGTAAATATATGAAGCAGGATAATCTTAAAATATCAGAGAGTAAAGAAGTACCAAAAATTTTTAAAACCCACCAAAGAAAAATTATGTAAAATGAAAACAGGAGCAAATGGAAAAAGCTCTCGACAGCCAAAGCAAGAATTAACTAAGCAGTCTAATAATGTAGTGCTGGATTATAACCAAAAGTTTACAATAATTAATCACATGTCCAAACTGGTAAAAACAAATTACATAGTTTTTGATGAATGGTGTCAAATAGAAATCTCCTAAGCAGAAAGCTTCTAAACAATGTATATAGCCACTCAGCTGTCCATAAAGGATGTGAAGCTAACCCCTCTCTCCTCAAGTGTGGGCTCTGCATTATGACTTCCTCCTAAATAAGACACACAGGATGGACATGGGAAAAAAATTAACCTCACTGTGGGAAAACTTGACAAACACTACTTCAGCTAGGTGACCAAAGTTAAGAATATAAGTGAGAAGTTTCCTTAAGAGCCTGTCCTCTTTATGTATAGTGAAGAGGAAGCACTTCACCTCTGTGATCTGCTTTTTCAAAGCCAAGTCTAACCACGACAAAACCACCAAGCAAATCCCAGTGCCCAGCAGTCTATAAAATACCTGACCAGTCCTCCTCCACACTGTCAAGGTCATGGAAAGAAGGAGAGTCTGAGCAACTGTCAAAGCCCAGAAGAGACTCAACAGACATGATGACCTCATGTACTTTGAGATCCTGAAACAAGGAAAGGTATAACAAAGGGAACATGAAAAGGGACTTCAGTTAATAGTAAAGTATCAATATTTGTTCATTATTTGTCATGGTTCTGTAGAAAATTAGACAGGAAAAGTTAAACGTCAAATAAGAGAAACCTACTGTAACAAACTGGAAATCTAGAGGAAAAGGGGGATTTCTTTGTAAAAACATTACCAAAATGAACCCTAAATTAAGGAAAATATAAAAAGATCAATTAATCACTGAGGAACCGCTTCTCCATACTGGTTTTTCTATCACTGTTCCAGGGATTTCCTCTCCCAGGACAGGGAAGGAACAGGGACAGAGATGTTTGGCAGCTCCCCTAGTATATGACCCCACCCAGTATCTTCATCTCCCCCAGCCACGCCTACCCAGTGAGGACACCTGAGGAAGGATCAGGGATTATTGATTCAGATGTATCAACTAGGACTTCTTCTTCTCCCAGTGACTGGACACACTTACAGAAGTACAATAAATTAGTATTTATTGTAAGGGTAGAAATAAATTAATACTTGCAAGTGGCAAGTTGAAGAATGGGTTTGGACCTGGCAGGTCCAGTGGTTCACACTATCTCAGGATGACCTTGCTTCTCTCCAAAACTTTGTCCTGCTCAGTGCCTTTGGGGGACCCCATTAACAGGAACAGGCTCTCTCACTGCCCTTGGGCCAACAGCAATTCTAGGCTGACAACCACTCACTATCCATTTTCCGAGAAAGAGTTTCTCCTTTTCTTGGATTCCAAGAAAGCCATGGTTTTAAATGCCTTTGATCCGGCCTGGGTTGCATTCTCATCCTTGACCCGTCACCAGAAGATGGGAAATGGGACTGGCTAGATGTGGGTTGTAAACCCATCTTCGAGCTGGGTGGAGCATGGGGTCATCCTTCTGCAACTGTTTGGACTGGAAGCAGGTGAGATGTAATTCCCAAAGGAAAACTGAGGCACTTGGGCCTGAGGACAGATGCTGGCTGGGAGAAAGCAACAGACTCTAAGTCAATGACAGCTCACTGCACAGCACACACTCTGACACAAAAGGAAGAAAAGGGTTCACTCAGGGTCAGGGCTGCAGCTATTCATCCAGTGCTCTTACTGTCCCTCCCAAGACTGCAAGAAGTTCTTTCACTTGCTGAAAAGTCAGGATCATTGGTGGTGGGAAACTCAAGTCTCTTTCCTTGGGCATCAGGTCCTCACACCTCAGAGGCTGGCCCAGAACAGCCCATGTGCCCTCAGAAGACACACAGACCTCATTCCTGCCCCTGAGAGGTGGGAGCCCTTGAGCTATGCCATCTCCCGGGCCATATTAATTGCCCATCCCTGAAAAACAATACTGCTCCTTTCCAGTTTCTTCTCTCCTTTACTAAGAGGAAGAAATCAAATGCTAGGGTGGTAAGGAAACTCTTTGTGCAATGAACTAATGGGAGGCTCAAGAATTATTCCATGCCATGGAATCCATAACTGGCAGGCTTTCCAGAGGCCACATGGATGCATATGGCTCTCCAAGACAATGCAGTGTCAGTGTAAACCTCCCATTGGGAGGTCCAGTTGCTCCCATATCTCTGACTCTTAATGAATGTGAATGTCAAAAGTTTCTAACGACTGAAAGGACAAAGGATTGCAGGGCCATGGTCTGCTGTATGGGTGTTGTGACAGGGACACACTCCAATGTTTAGAGGATTATTACTTCTCTTGGCAGCCTATGAGGCTGTGAGCGGGAGGCCTTTTTCTCAACCACATACATGTTGGTAGTTGAAACTTCTCAAAGGAATGTCTACACTGCCCAGGTAGCTCTTGAATTGCCCGGCATCATGGTCAGCTCCGTAACTGTACATGAGGGCCTGACAACGCCCTGGCTGGACTGAGATAGAGGACCACAGATGCCTGCCTGGATAGTCAAAGGTCAAGGGCTGTCCTGCCTGAGACTTGATCATCTATTCATGCCCACTCAGATGGGACAAAGGATGCCTCCAGTGCCAGGAGGGCCCCACCAGCCCTTAAGAAGGCAGCATCCAGGGGCTGGCAGGTCACTGCACCCAGTCCTGTATAAATCCACACATGTCCACTGAGTGCCCTCCTGTCTGGGCTGTGCTGGAACCTGGGGCTACCCAGGCAGAGTAGGGCCAGCATCACCCTTCCCACGTAGGAGGGCAGAAGGAAACGATGCATGACTTCTGACACCCTCCCCAATCCTTGACAGAGGTTGAGATGGATAAGAAACAGTCCGAGACAAGAACAGACATTTCATTCTTCTCTCAGAGCCCAGGACTAGGGAAAGGGAGGCCAGAAAACAGTTATTGACCTCAGCTCCCTGACTCTTGTTTGACCCTGGGCAAGTCCTATCCATTCTGGAGTCTTCAGAGAGAAGGAGAGGGGAAGGCAATGAGGGCCAATTGTGCTTAAACCTAACTCTAACCTTTACCCTAAGAACCCTAACCTCTAACCTTAACCCTCTAACAACCCTAGCCCCAGACCCCTAGACCCTCGCCACTGACCCCTAAACTCTAATCCCCGACCCTGACCCTTTAACCGCAACCCTCTACTGTGACTCCAACAATGACCCATAACCCTAAACTGTGACCCCTGAACCCTCACACTGACTCAACCCCAGGCCTAAAGCCTGGCCTAGTGGGTACCGAGGGATGACTGTATGAACTCTCAAATAAACCAAGGAATTAAATCTTCCTGACCATGAATTTAGCAATGGTTTCTTAGATTTGACAGTAAAGCATAAGAAATGAAAGAAAAAATAGATAAATTGGATTTCCTCAAAATTACAAACCTTTGTGCATCAAAAGAGGCTATCCAGAAAGTAAAAAGACAGCCCACAGAATAGAAGACAATATTGGCACATTATATATCTGCTAAGACTCTTTACCTAGAATATACCCAGGACTTTTACAACTCATCAACAAAAAGACAAACAATAAAATATTTGAAACAGACAAACGGCTCGCATGGACTGCTCTCCAGGCAAGACATACAAACAGTCAACAAGGACATGAAAAGATGTCAAACATCAGTAGCCATGATGAAAATGCAAAGTAAAGCCACAGTGTGATGCCCCTTCACACACACTAGAATAAAAATAAATTTTTAAATATGTAAATAAAAATAACAAATGTTAGCAACAATGTAGAGAAATTGGAACCCTTAAAAGTTACTTGTGGAGGGCTTCCCTGGTGGCGCAGTGGTTGAGAGTCTGCCTGCCGATGCAGGGGACACGGGTTCGTGCCCCGGTCCGGGAAGATTCCCACATGCCGCAGAGCGGCTGGGCCCGTGAGCCATGGCCACTGAGCTTGCGCGTCCAGAGCCTGTGCTCCGCAACGGGAGAGGCCACAACAGTGAGAGCCCCACGTACCGAAAAAAAAAAAAAAAAAAAAGCTACTTGTGGAGATGTACAATGGTGCAGTCTATGTGTACAAAACTTTAGCATTTACTCAAAAATATAAAATATAATTACCATGTGGTTCAATAACTCCACTCCTATATATCCAAAAAATGGAAAACAGGCGTTCAAACAAAAATTTGTACACCTATTATTCATAGCAGCACTGTTCACAATAGCCCAAGGTAGAAAAGATTTAAATGTCCATCAGCAGGTAAACGGATAAGCAAAATAAGGTAGATCTATAAGCTGCATTATTCTGTCATAGAAAGGAATAAAGTAAAATTATACAGCCGCTATGGAAAACTGTATGGTGGCTCCTCAGAAACATGGAAAATGTATGATCCCTTGATTCCACTCCAGAGTGTACACCCAAAATATTAGAAAGCAAGGACTGGAACAGATATCTGTACCCCACATTCATAGCAACATTATTCACAATAGCCAAAAGGTGGAAGCAACACAACACATCCTTCAACAGATGAATGGATAAGTACAGGGTAGTATATACACAATGGAGTATGATTCAACCTTTAAAACTAAGGTAATTCTCACACATGCTACAGTGTGGATGAACCTTGAAGTCATTATGCTAAGTGAAACCAGCCAGACACAAAAAAGGACAAACGTTCTATGATTCCACTAGTATGAGGTATCCAGATAAGTCAAATTCAAAGACAAAGTAGAATAAGGTTGCCAGGGGTTGAGGTGAGTTAAGTGTTTAATAGCTACGGTTTCACATGGGGAAAATAAAGTTCTGGAGATGGATGGTGAGGATATTTTTACAACAATATGAATGTAGTTAATGCCATAGAACTGTATACTTAAAAATGGTTTAAATGGGGCTTCCCTCGTGGCACAGTGGTTAAGAATCTGCCTGCCAATGCAGGGGACACGGGGTCAAGCGCTGGTCCTGGAAGATCCCACATGCCGCAGAGCAACTAAGCCCGTGAGCCACAGCTACTGAGTCCTCGTGCCACAGCTACTGAAGCCCGTGTGCCTAGAGCCCGTGCTCTGCAACAAGAGAAGCCACCGCAATGAGAAGCCTGCACACGGCAACGAAGAGTAGCCCCCGCTCGCCGCAACTAGAGAAAGTCTGCGTGCAGCAACAAAGACTCGACACAGCCAAAATATAAAAAATAAAAAAAATTTTTTAAAGCTTTAAAAAAATGGTTTAAATTGTAAATGTTATGTGTTTCTAATGACAATGGAAAAAAATGAAATAATGATCAATGTTACAATGTGGAGAAACACTGAAAACATCCTAAGTGAAAGAAGCCATACAGAAAAACCACCCAGATCATGCTCATCTTGTACACTTTAAATTCAGCACGGTTTTTAAAGTGAGGAAAAGCCCCAGTGATGGTTCCAAGAAAAGAAAACTGGATTCGAATGGGAAAATACATTTCCACAAAGCTGGGGCAGCTGGTGAAATTTGAAGCAGGTCTGTGGATAGGATTATAATGTGGAAACCATAATTATTCCTCATTATGGGGTTATGTGCTGATTCCCTGAGAGACTGGCCCTGCCACTCTCACAGGGTAAAACAAACTGGAGTATTTTGTGAATGTGGAAAACTTTATACTGCTATTTAAAGTTTTTTACACACTTGAAATTTACTAGAAAATAAAGTATTTATCAAAACAACCATGTCATGTCATACCAAGCCAGAAACACAGACTTCAAACTTCGTTACAGAGGCCAAGCCCTACCCAGATCCAGTTCCCCCACAGTGGTGATGCTAATCACCCTTGTAGGAGTCCACATACTACAAGAGGCGCCATGAGAAGATTATATGGGGAGCCACCATGTCTTGGGTGCTGTGGATGACCTGGATGTAGTTGAAACAGTGGGATTTCTGAGTTCTAGTTTTCCACATTCAACCACCAAAAAACTGTTACATCTACAAAATGAATTCAGTACAGCTGCAGGATACAAAAAAAAAAAATCAATGCACAAAAATCATTTGTGATTCTATACACTGACAATGAACCATCAGAAAAAGAATTTTTTAAAAAATCCCACTTACAATTGCATCCAAAAAGATAACTAGGAGTAAATTTAACCAAGGACGTGAAGGACCTGCATGCACACTGAAAACTGGAAGACATTGATAAAGGAAACTGAAGACAAAAATAAATGGAAAGATACCCCGTGCTCCTGAGTAAAAAGAATACTGTGAAAATATGCATTCTAAGGTGGGACTTCGCTGGCCGTCCAGGGGTTGGGACTCTGCGCTCCCACTGCAGGGAGCATGAGTTCGATCCCTGGTTGGGGAACTAAGATCCCGCATCCTGCATGCCACATGGTGTGGCCCCCAATTTTTTTTAACACCTTTATTGGAGTATAATTGCTTTACAGTGGTGTGTTAGTTTCTGCTTTATAACAAAGTGAATCAGTTATACATATACATATGTTCGCATATCTCTTCCCTCTTGCATCTCCCTCCCTCCCATCCTCCCTATCCCACTCTTCTAGGTGGTCACAAAGCACCAAGCTGATCTCCCTGTGCTATGCGGCTGCTTCCCACTAGCTATCTATTTTACGTTTGGTGGTGTACCTATGTCCATGCCACTCTCTCTCTTTGTCACAGCTTACCCTTCCCCCTCCCCATATCCTCAAGTCCATTCTCTAGTAGGCATGTGTCTTTATTCCCGTCTTACCCCTAGGTTCTTCATGACTTTTTTTTCTTAGATTCCATATACATCTGTTAGCATACGGTATTTGTTTTTCTCTTTCTGACTTACTTCACTCTGTATGACAGTCTCTAGGTCCATCCACCTCACTACAAATAACTCCATTTTGTTTCTTTTTATGGCTGAGTAATATTCCATTGTATACATGTGCCACATCTTCTTTATCCATTCATCCGATGATGGACACTTAGGGTGCTTCCATCTCCTGGCTACTGTAAACAGAGCTGCAATGAACATTGTGGTATATGACTCTTTTTGAATTATGGTTTTCTCAGGGTATATGCCCAGTAGTGGGATTGCTGGGTCGTATGGTAGTTCTATTTTCAGTTTTTTAAGGAACTGCCATACTGTTCTCCACAGTGGCTGTATCAATTTACATTCCCACCAGCAGTGCAAGAGTATTCCCTTTTCTCCACACCCTCTCCAGCATTTATTGTTTCTAGATTTTTTGATGATGGCCATTCTGACCAGTGTGAGATGGTATCTCATTGTAGTTTTGATTTGCATTTCTCTAATGATTAATGATGCTGAGCATTCTTT
>RJWK010040015.1:0-20143 GCA_004363435.1 Platanista minor | reverse complement strand
CGCAGGCTCAGCGGCCATGGCTCACGGACCCAGCCGCTCTGCGGCATGTGGGATCTTCCTGGACTGGGGCACGAACCCGTGTCCCCTTCATTGGCAGGCAGACTCTCAACCACTGCGCCACCAGGGAAGCCCCTGTTCTGCTTTTTTTTAAATGTAGTTATTTTCTTAGGGGTTGCCCTAGAGATCACAATTAACATCTTAATTTACAATGATACAATTCAGATTAATATCAACTTAATTTCAGTATTATACCAAAACTATGTTCCTATATATTTCCATTCTCCCCCTCATTCTTTGTGCTATTATTGGCATACAAATTACATTTTTATACATTGTATGTCATTTAACACAAATTTACAAGTATTGCTTTCTGTACTTGTCTCAAATCAGATAGAAACAAAGAATTACAAATAAAAATACATTAATTTTGTGCTTTATATTTACCTATGTAGATACCTTTACTGGTATTCCTTACTTTTTCATATGGATTCAGGTTGCCACCCAGTGTTCTTTCATTTCAGCCTTAAGGACTCCCTTTAACATTTCTCGTAGGGCAGGTCTCTTAGCGATGAAATTACTCAGTTTTTGTTCTTCTGGAACTATTTTAACTTGATTTTCAAAGGATGATTTTCTGGATTTAATTCTTGCTTGACCATCTTTCTTTTGGCACTTTGATATTGTCATCCCACTGTCTTCTGGCCTCCATAGTTCCTGATGAGAACTCAGGTATTAATCTTATTGAGGATCCCTTATATGTGACAAGTTCTTTCTTGCTTCTTTTAAGAGTCTCTCTTTGTCTTTGTCTTTCAACAGTTGGATTATGATGTATTTAGGTGTGAATCGCTGAGTTTATCCTATTTGAAATTTGCTAGCCTTCTTGAATGTGTGGATGAATATGTTTCATCCAATTTGGGAAGTTTTTGGCCATTATTTCTTCAAATATTTTCTGCCCCTTTCTCTCTTCTCCTTCTGGGATGCTGAGAATACATATTTTGGTGTGTTTCATGGAGTTCCACAGATCTGTTTATCTTTCTTCATTCTTTTTTCTTTCTGTCCTCAGACTGGAAGATCTCAGTTAACTTATCTTCAGCTATTGTGATTCTGTCCTCTGCTTGTTCAAATCTGTTATTGAGCCCCTCTAGTAAATTCTTCATTTCAATCATAACACTTTTCAAATCCAGAATTTCTTTTTTTTTTCTCATAATTTCTATCCCCTTGTTGATATTCTCTATGTGGTGAGACTTCATTCTCATACTTTCATTTAGTTCTTTATACATGGTTTCCTTTATTTCTTGAACTTTTTTTTTTTTTTTTTTTTTTTTGCGTTATGCAGACCTCTCACTGTTGTGGCCTCTCCCGTTGCGGAACACAGGCTCCGGACGTGTAGGCTCAGTGGCCATGGCTCACGGCCCTAGCCACTCCACGGCATGTGGGATCTTCCCTGACCGGGGCACGAACCCTTGTCCCCTGCATCGGCAGGCGGACTCTCAACCACTGCGCCACCAGGGAAGCCCCTTGAACATATTTTAAATAAATAAATTAAAATCCTTATCTAATAAATTCAATGTCTGGGCTTCCTCAGGAACAGTTTCCATTGACTTTTTTCCTCCTGTGTATGGACCATACTTTCTTGTTTATTTGCAAGTCTTGTGGTTTGTTTTGTTCTTGTGTTTTTGTTTTGCTGAAAACTAGATATTTAAGATAATATAATGTGACAACTCTGTAAATCAGATTCTCCCCCCTCCCCAGAGATTTCTTTTGTTGCTGTTTGTTGTAACTGATATTGGTTTTTGAGGGACTTTTCTGAACCAATTCTGTAAAATCTTATTCTTTGTTGTCTGTATGGCCACTGAAGTCTCTGCTCAGTTGTCTTAGTGGTCAGCTAATGATTGGACAGAGATTTCCTTGTATGCCTGTAACCAATATGTCTCCCAGTCTTTTCTGAGAGTCTCTGTGTATATGTTGGGCACTCCTAACACTCAACCAGGCCTCAACTCCATCTTCACCTTCACTTCCTTCTTGTACAAAAACTCAGAAGTAGCCAAAGTTGAGAACTTAGGGCTTTCTCATGTCTTTCCTGAGCATATGCATAGCACGGGGCATGTTCACATCCCTAAACATGTACATGGCCTTCTAGATTCCTAACAAGATGTCAGAGATTTCCAAATCTCCCTATGGATATCTCGTTTTCTAGTTTTTCCCTTTAAACTTTTTGGTTTGTGTATTGTTTGCCCAACTGTTTATCTACCACCTCAGGAAGCTGCAATGTTAAACAATTACCTCTAATTGTTTTTGACAAATTCTGTCTGCTGTTCATACAGGGGGAGCTCTTAGTCAGATCAAATAAATACAGCCTTGTGAGGGATGTCTTCCAGGAAATAACTAGACTGGCCAACCAGTGACAATTCTCTGGTAATGGGGTTTTGAAGGAGTTTCAATGCTGTTCTGACCCCTCCAGTGGCTGCCAGGCTGCTGGTTTTCATTGTGATTGCAGGCTGTTGATTTTCAAGTTTACTGTAGAGCTGAGGAGGGGACAGTGGGAATGAGGCAAATAAAATTGCCATAAATATTGCTTTCCATACTGATATTCAACCATTTTTCTTGAATAAATGCTCCTCGGGTTACTGTAAGCTTTTGGTTAATTTCCAGAATTCTAAGAAAAATTTATCTTTATCATTTCTCCTAATGTTCTCATTGCGTTTATAGAGGAGATGATTTTCAGAGATATTTAGTCTGCCTTCTTTTGTTGTTGTTGACATCACCTCAACCCAGGGTCTCTTGAATGCCACCATCCTATGGTGACTTCAAGAGGAAGGTATGATTCATGGACCTGAAATCAACAGTGAGAGCTCGGCTCTTGAGGTTGCAGTGGGCAGGGCAGGTTTCAGAGAGCAGAGGGGACTTGAAGGGATCCTTGAAAGAAAGACAGAATTTTAAAGAGCCTACCTAATTGAGTAGGGAGGAGAGTGTATAGTGTCTGGGCATTTATTGTTTTAGGAAACTTATGATGTTTTCAGTTTAGCCAAGAGAGTCACTAGAGACTCGATATCCAAAATTACAGAAAAACAATTAGATTTCCAAACCCTGCAAAGCCTCTGAGCTTATCCCAGATGAGCCACCATGCTAAGGAGAGGGGCCCTACTTCTCATTCAACATATGCATAATAGCCCTTTTGTATTATTAAGCTCAGCATAGTCAAGCATAAATAAAGTCTTTCCAGACAGCTTTTGGACAGAAACCTCTCTGACTCTTTGCCACACAGCTCAAAGACTGCCACTGGCCAGCCTTAAATCAGTCAAGATGATTATCTACTTGTTCTACTGTTGTTAGTTTAGAAATATTTGTTTCTTCATTCATTTGCTAGCCATTTATTTATTGACTATTCACTGTGTGACAAAGATGCCATGCCAGGTGCAAGGAGATACAGATATGGTCCCTCCTGTTGTGGAACTCACCTTCTCCGTAAGGTTTCATAAGCAATGTGGGCAGAGTAACATCAGGACACTGGGAAAGTCCAAGGGAGAGATGTTCAGTGAAGCTTGGGGTAGGGATGGGATTCCCAGAGGGAGTGGCATCCTACCTGAGCTTTAAAGGGACAGATAGTCTTGCTAAGAATGTTGGTGTGGGGAGGGGTCATGTATTAGTCTGCTCAAGCTGTTGTAACAAAATACCACAGACTGGCTGGTTTAAAAAACACAGATTTATTTTCTCACAATTCTGGAGGCTAGAAGTATAAGATCAAGGTATCAGCAAGTTGATTTCTCCTGAGGACTCTCTTCTTAGCTTGCAGACAGCCACCTCCTCACTGTGTCATCACAGAGCCACGAGCTGGAAGGAGCCCTGGGCTCTGAATACTTGTACTGAACTTGCTGTGAGTGAAAATTCACTTCTAGTGCATTAAGCCGCTGAGATTTCAGTTTCTCTTTTATGACTACCTGTATTATCTTAATGAATACAATCACCCTAATTTCAAAGATTTTTTTTATTTTTTACATAGTGAACAGACCATTTTTTTCATTTTTTTAACACATACTGAAACATTTTCCATGTTTTCCTGTTATCTTCATAACTATCATCTGTAGGGCCTAAATAATATTTCACTAAACAAACTAAACCTGTCCCCAGTTGTTGAACATTTGGTTGTCTCCAATTATTCTGGTCTTTTAGGAAAAAAAATGCCACTACTATGTTTTGTTGGATAGAAGGGTGCAAGATCCCATCATCAAACAGTTGTACCATTAGTCAAGTTTGCACAGAGGGCTCAGAAGAATGATACAGATGTCTACACCCTGTTCAGGGCTGGAAATGGCTCATTTTCTCTTCAGGCCACCTGCAGCTCCTTGTCAGGCACTGGCCCTTGACTCAGGCTCTCAGGCCACCTCCACCCATCCTTGGGGACCCTCTCCTCCTCCTCTCTGCTTCTCACCCCTGGGGTCTTCTCCAGCATTCTGTTCTATCCAGTTCCATCTGGGAGAGCCCAGGGAACACACCCCAATCCCTCACCTCACACGATCACAAACACACAGTTGGATCTTGGCTCATAGCCTAGACAAAGCAATCAAACAACTTCCCAAGCCGTTGTGTCGGTCAGGGGCTTGGCAGGAAACAAAGGGCAGATTTTAATTATTTTATTTGAGGAGAGTTTATCAAAAGGATGTTACAGAAGGTGTAAGCATGGAGTAGCAAAACCATATGGAATCACACAAAACCTGGGGACTAGTAACAGCAGGGAAAGGAGTGTGTTTGGAAATTGGAGCAAGGTTCTCACCCTTAGCCCTCTCTCACCTGATCATCTCCTCAAAGCCCACCTCGAGGGTCTTCTCCTTGGGGAAGCCTCCCATACCCCCAGCCTCCTCCTCCATCACTGGCTCCTTGAGGGTAAACACTGTATCACCAGAAAACTGTGTACCAGCACCCAGCAGGTGCCTGGGCAGCCCCCGGGACATAATAGCTGCTCAATAAATACTTGTTCAATGAATGAATTCAAAAATGATTGAATGACTAAAGAAGGAGGGGGAGAGATACAGAGAAAACCAGGAAAATAAACGTTTACATTTTTTTCTACAGTGTTTCTTTTTATTGAAGTATAGTTGCTTTACAACGTTGTGTTAGTTTCTGCCGTACAACGAAGTGAATTAGCTATATGTATACATACATCCCCTCCCTCTTGGGCCTCCCTCCCACCCCACCCCCATCCCACCCATCTAGGTCATCACAGAGCACCGAGTTGAGCTCCCTGCACTATACAGCAGGTTCCCACTAGCTAGCTGTTTTACACATGGTAGTGTATATATGTCAGTCTGATGCTGTGTTTGCTGTGTTTGATTTTTGTCTGTAAAATATTTGTTTGCAACAATAATTTTATTTTCTGTTTTGCATTTATTAAAGAGAAAAATTAATGAGACTTATTACTTGAAAATGTTATAAAGCACCTATTAATCTGGCATTGGACAAGAAAATATACCCCCAAAAATTATCCAGCAAGATACACTACAGAGAGATGGAAAAGAGGAGCAAACACCAGAAAAGAGGTGATTTCTATAATAAGCCCCCCAAGGGTAACTGCCTTTGAGGAATGGAAATTTGTATTCAATCCACATCTTACAGGTCTGTTAAATTTAAGACACAGAATTCAATCAGATATGGTCTCTAGGCTAATGAGAGCAACAGGTCATCAAATATTTAACAGAGAGCCAAGTTTGAGCCCAAAGAGGCAATGTTGACATAGAAAAAACCCAAGTTTTGGAACCAAATGATGGGTTTCAGGATGGCAGTGCCCTTCCTCCCTGGGAAGGCTCTGTTTTGTCTCTACAATAGGACTATACAGTCACATGCTCTTATGTAGGCAGGTAGAAATGTTTGGGTAAACTGTATTTCAGCAATGTATTTGCATGCAGATACAATTTTGAAATATTATTCAACATATCTTTCCTTCTGGATGGTTGCTGTGCTTTCCCTTTGAGTTTCCAACAGACTTTCAAAAGTCCACGCCTAGCCAGGGTTTGACAGCCAGCCTTGCCTTTGGTTTGCAGGTGGCAGGTGCTGAAGAGAGAAATGACTTTGGGGATTTCTAAAAATTTGGCTGGCCCATCAAAACTGAAACCTGGTAAATAGGGTGTGAACCACAGTGGAGGGAAGAACATGCCACCGGCAGCGTGGTTCTCCTGCCACTCCAAGAGGCTGAGGAAAAGGCTAGAGGAACCGGGAGAGGAGGCTGGGGTCCAAACACCAGGGAGGGGCCCTCTCCTCTCCCAGCACCCAGGCTGGCATCTGAGATGCCCCTGACAGGTCAGAAGACCCAACATTATTCCCCATTTGAACTCTGAGAGGAAAGAGCCTTAAAGAGAATCAGAGGAGAGTAATGACTATGGAAACTGTAGGCACGGGGGACCAGCCTGTGCTTCCTCAGGGCATTGGAGGAGACGGCAACGTCATCTCATGCCTGAGTGGAGGGGAAAAGATGGCCTGGGGCCTGGCAAGTGGGCTCCCCCTTCCCAGGCACAGGCAGGGAGACGTGGGCCTTCCAGGACGAGCACCCCAGGAGAGGCAGGTGGGGGTGAGGCACATCAGGAGACTGCCACTTCCCCACCCAACACAGCCTGAGAGGATGCAGCAGGCCAGAGGCTGGTGCCCTGGAGCCAGCCATGGAGGTGGAAGGGGGCTGGTGAATATGCTGAGTTCCCTGGTATTGGCAAGATGGAATGTTCTATCCTCAGTTGGAATTGGGGTTTGGAAACAAGTGAACTCCCAGTATACAGAAAGTGATCATATTTGCACATTCAAATTTGTGACTAAGAAATGTGCCTGTAATACATGAATACTATGGGGCTTTGCATTTTGCAGATTGTAATACAAATGTTTATTACTAGTTTATTATGATGATGATTATGATTAATTGCTACAATCAAGCTATATTCACTTATTCAGTAAACATTTATTGTCTGCCATGTGCTAGGCACCAGTGAAGGTGCTGAAGATGAAGGGAAGAAAGCAGCAAAATCCTTGCCCTCAAGGGGCTCACAGCCTGGTCTGGGGAGACAGACACAAGCGAACCCATAGGTAGGGTGCTCAGCATGTCAGCTGGTATAAGTGCTGTGGAGGAAATGAGGCAGGGGTGCCAAGGATGGTCAGGGAAGCCCTCCCAGAGAGGGTGACATCTGAGCCAACCCCAGGAGGTGAGGGACCACACAGCTTTGGGAGCCAGCAAGTGCTGAGTCAGAGGCACAGGTACAGGTGTCTACAAGGAGGGGTCATACAGGTGTGTATGGGAAGCACAAGGAGCTAGGTGTGGCTGGAACAGGAGAGAACAGTTGGGGGGGGGGCAGGAAAGGGGGCCCGGGGGCCATGCTGTAAGAGATGAGGAGGGGGCAAACCCATGGTGGGCCACAGGCCACTCTGGGGACCCATTTTGACTTTGCTGAGTTGGGGCCATTGGAGAGTTGGGCACGTGGTGGGGACCCAGCCCCGCGGCACTCACCTGACAGGTGCCACCTCCAAAGGCAGGAGGGCGGTTTGGAGGGAAGCCAGGCTCCCGACCTGCACAGGAGGCCTCAGGAGGGCAGCAGCCAGGGACGGAGTCCTTCCATCTCTCTCCTCTCCTGTCCTCTCCTATCCTCAAGACAGCGGATGAGAACAGCGAACCCCAGGAGAGTGAGAAATAACCAACAGACGGCAGGGAAGTGCTTTGTGGATGACAGAAGGATGCTAAATGATGGTAATGCAGCCGGGAAGGTGCGGCATAAACAATGATGGCAAGAATTCTGTCACCATGACTCAGGTTTTACAAGACCAGCGGGGAGCCCTCGCCGGCACCTGCTCCGCCCGCCTGCGGGTGATGGAACGCAGCCCTCAGCGTGCAGCCTGCGCGGAGAGGTCCCGGGCTCGGCCAGGACACCTCTCAGAGCCGCGTAGCTTCATCAGCAACTGCTCAGAGCAGAATTACAGGGCCCGGGACATCTCCTCGAAGACGGTGACTTCCTGATGGCTCCCCGCTCTATCCTAATGGAAACAATCACGTGTGGGAAATGGAAGACAGGTGCTGTGACAGTGGGCCCCCTTTCTGCCCTGTCCCCTCTCCCAAGGCTAAGCACCACTAACGAAGATCAGCTAGTTCATCCATCACAGGGAAATGCACACTGGGGATGGAGCAGCTCTTCCTCTCCTTTTATTTTGTTACCTTTTGTAGATTGCTTGCCCCCCCCCACCGCCCACCGCCCTTGATTCTTCGCCCGCCACCCTGTTTTTACACAGATCCCTCGCCTGACGCTTATTCTCTCTCTCTTCACGTCTCTGCCCTCAGCCAACTAATTTATTGATTGGCTTTTACCTAAGGCCAAATGAAGTTCTCCTTTATTGAGACAATTTCTCAAAGTCTGTAACTTGCAGACAACGACTTCACCTCACGTTCTCTTTAATTAAAGGAGAGCCACTCATCAAGTTGGTCCGCCAGCCGCATGCATCTTAATTTCCTTTTTACCCTGCCGGCTGCGTGGTGCAAGTTCTTCCCAAAAGATAGAGACACAAAGCCTTGTTCACTCAGTTATTCACTCAGGAAGTACGTGTTGCATGAATAAGCATGACATTCCTTCCCCTTAAGAGAAGGTCTGTGGAATTCTGACACGGATGTGCTGTGGATTTGAGTCATACTCCTCTGAGTTGCACAAAATAAAATAAGGAATGATGTTACTTGTCCAGAATTATTTTTACCTACAGTCTCTTTGTGTTAGAAAGATCCAGGTAATTGGGTAAAATTGGCGTGTGCTGAATTTTTTGCCAAACCCTGCTGCTTGCCACCTCTCCTTTGTCTCTGCCTTTGAAGCTACAAGTGAGTGATCCAAAAACCCTTCCTGCGGTTCTGCTTCCTCAGTTCTAGACTTCCAAAACTCAGTTTAAGATGAGTCTCAAAAGTAGGTTGGACACACATTTAAACCCCTTTATTTCACTAAAAACCATTGTAAGAAAACATGAGTCCTGGATTAGTACATGACTTCTGTTTGCTCTTTTATTAATGGAAAGACTCAAACCACACAAGAACATAAATTCTCTCTAATCTTCCTTTGCCAAATCACCAGCTTAAGAAGGAGGGAGGGCATCCTACCCAAAACTCTACCAGTGCAGGCTAAGATGTGCTACCTAATTTGTTTTAAATTATTTAAATAGCTAACACATTCACAAAGATTGAACACCTTTTAATGTGAGGAGGTAATCAGGAAAAAGTCTGCTCCCCACTCAGTCTGTACCCATTTCCATCTCTATACACGAATAACCTCTGTTTTGAGATTCTTAACGTATTTCTCCAAGCTTCTTTACACAAATCAAGCAAATACAGATTCTTCTATTGCCCCCACCTGCCATACACACCTTTACATAAAAGTAGTGTATCATGTACACGGTTCTCCCTTGCTTTTTTCTGCATAATGGTGTGTCTTGGAGATCTTTCTTTGTCTAAATAGAGATTGTGTGGATGCATCATCCATTTAACCAGCCATCTGTTGATGGACTTGGATCTTCTCCAGGCTTTCCTGATTACGATGCTGCAGTGAATAACCTGGTACATACGTCATTTTACATGTGAGCTACAGTACAAATTCCCGGAACTGGAATTCAGGGTCAAAGGGATATATGTTTGATATATGTTGCCAAATAGCCTTCCAGAAGGGCTGTACCAATTTACACACCCAACAGCAACGTATAAACATACGTGTTCGCCCCACAAGTTCACCAACAGAGTGTTATCAAACATGTTTTTCTTCCAATCTAATAAATGAAAAATAGTGTCCCCATTTTTATTTGCCCTTCTCTTATTTTGAGAGAGGTTAAGCATCTTTTCATATGGTTAAAAACAATCTGTATTTCCTTTTCTATTTATTCGTATCATTTGGCCTATTTTTCTATTGAGGTTTTGGTTTTTTTTTTTTTCTATCAATTTTTAGGAGCTCTTTACATATTCGGAGGATTAGTCCTCTTACTATGGTATGAATTATGATTTATCTTTTCAGTTTTCATTTGTCTTTGCTTTTCAAGTTTTTTGTTTGCTTTCTTTTTTGTGTGTGATATGGTTGTGGTTGTTTTGCCGTACAAGAGACTTTTACTGTTGTGTTGCCAAATTTATCAGTGTTTTCTTGCTTTTGTCACAGTTAGAAAGGACTTCTCCACTCCAAGATTAAAAGGAATTCTTATTTCTCTTGTAGTATACTTACAGTTTCCTACTTTGCTTATAAATCTTTGATTCATTTAGAATTTATCCCGATGTACACTGTGAAGTTTAGGTTATTTTTTATTTTTCCAGATGGCTGCTCTCCTGTCTCATCTGGTGACAAGCATTTTTGCTGAGTCATCCAGAAAAGAAGACAAGTCATGACTGTCAGAGGGTTTGCTTTTCATCCCAGATTCATGTAGAGACTTGAGGATATGTTCTTGATGGTTCCCTTAACTGCTTCCCTGCATCTGTCCTACATATTCAAACATAGTGAATTCCTAGTCACTGTGTTTGTCAAATCCATCCTTCCAATCACCCAGCAAGTTTTGTCTTTTTAATAAACTTCTTGTTGAAGTGTGGCATCATGCAAAAAATGCACAGGTCATAAATAGCTTTATGAAGTTTTACAAAGTGAGCACACCCAGATCACCACCTGGTTCAAGATCTCGACCATCACAGCATCCCAGAGCCCCTTCAGCTCCCTCCCAGTGTCTGCCCCCTACGGATGACTGCTCACAATTTCTACCACCAAGGGGTAGTTTGTTGTTGTTTATTTGTTTAAAATTATTTAAATAGCTAACACATTCACAAAGATCGAACACCTTTTAATGTGAGAAGGTAATCCAAGTTTATATCAATTGGATATACTGAGCATGCTCTTTTGCATCGGATTTCTTTCCCTGACGTTGTGCTGATGAGATTCAACCATGTTTTTCCTGTTGTAGTTCAGTGTTCTTCTTGTTGTGGAGCATTCTGTTGTGTGAATGTAACACAATGCATTTATCTAGTCTAATGATGACATTTGGATTGTTTCCAATCTGGGACTATGATGAGTACAGATGCTATGAATATTCTTGTCATGTCTTTTGATGCACCTATGTGAGCTTTGCTATCTGGTAAATACCTAGGAGTGGGATTCCTGGATCTTAGGTTATGTGTATGGTTGGCCTTATTCTCTACGGCTATACAGTTTCTAAGTATTTTTAAATTCAATTTAAGAAAAGTGTAATCAGTTCATTTCTTGAATTTCCGCTGTGTTCAGATACTTTACATAAATGATCTCTCTAACCTCCCCATAACCCTGAGATGCCAGTTCTATTATTGCCCCATTTTACAGCTGAGGAAACTGAGGAGCACATGTTGTCTTGGTTATGAAGTTTCACTAGGGCTTCCCTGGTGGCGTAGTGGTTGAGAGTCCGCCTGCCGATGCAGGGGACACGGGTTCGTGCCCCGGTCCGGGAGGATCCCACATGCTGCGGAGCGGCTGGGCCCGTGAGCCATGGCCACTGAGCCTACGTGTCCGGAGCCTGTGCTCTGCAACGGGAAAGGCCACAGCAGTGAGAGGCCCGCGTACCCCCCAAAAAAAAAAAGTTTCACTGATGAATCTGTAAAATGCTGAAGCTATCGTATTTAGTAAAACTATTTATCTCTTCAACAATTTGAGTTTCACTCCTCTATTTTTAAAACAGTTTCTAGAACAGGGATGTATTACTTATGAATACAAGAAGAATTCTAAGCATTAAGAGAGTGATGTAATTCAAGACAATAGATATTACCTTTATGTAAATTTACAGTGGGTCTTTATGTCTACAAGTGGTTGAGTAAGAAGTATCAAAAAGATAAGTGTCGGACTTCCAAGGTGGCGCAGTGGTTGAGGATCTGCCTGTGAAGGCAGGGACACGGGTTCAAGCCCTGGTCCGGGAAGATCCCACATGCCACGGAGCAACTAAGCCCGTGCACCACAACTACTGAGCCCAAGCTCTAGAGCCCGCAAGCCGCAACTACTGAGCCCGTGCGCCACAACTACTGAAGGCTGCGTGCCTGGAGCGCATGCTCCACATCAAAGAGAAGCCACCGCAATGAGAAGCCTGCGCACCACAAAGAAGAGTAGCCCCGGTCGCTGCAACTAGAGAAAAGCCCACGCGCAGCATCGAAGACCCAACGCAGCCAAAATTTTTAAAAATTAAAAAAAAATAAAGATAAGTGTCCATTCATTCATTCATATTTTTCAACAATGTCACTGAGCCCATGCCAAGTGTTAGAACTGGAGCAAACCTATGGTAAAGTGGTAAAGTAAAATGTAAAAGATCATAAATGTCCTAGACATTGAAAGCTAAGATTCTGTGGGTTCCACTGAAACGAAAGCAAAAAAATCCAAAGCGATCTGACAAGTACTATCAAAGACCATGCACAAAGGGCTATTAGAATAAAGGAGGGAGTTGGGAAAGGCTTCCCAGGAATGGGACATTTGTGCTGGGCTTTAAAGGATAAATAGGAGTCTCTAGATGGATAACCAGAGGAAAGAGCTCATAAAAAAGGTACATATTGCATAATTAGGAAATGTAATTCATGTGTGATTCAAGGGATATGAAGGGGAGAAGAATGAAGTGACAGGGAGTGAGAGACAGTTGTTAATCAGGTCAGAGAGAGCCCTTGAATGGCACACCAAGTGTTCAGATTTTATTTTGTGTGTACTTGGGGGTAGGGTAACGATTCAAATAGATGGCACAAAATTGTACATTTTATGCATTGCTGCCAATTTAAAACACTAAATTGATATTTTAAATAACGAAATGCTATTTAGGACCTTGAGGAATCCTCATTGGAATTTCTAGTTTCCATCTTCATGACTGGGGGATAAAACTGCTTTAGGACAGAAAGATTCATAGTGGAGGCCGTAGGAGTTCTCCCATTCAGTCGGATCAGGGTAGGTCAGTTGATCAAAACAGTTCAAGCAGGGGATCAGAAAAAAATTCATAAGTACCTTAAACTCTATATTTAAATTAAAACAAATTTATATGTATTTGACAATATTCTAATATAGGTGCAAGACCTCTTCTTTGAGTGTAAAGTACTCAAGGGCATTACAGATGTACTTTTTACATAGATCACACTGTTAATACATTGGCATGCATTTTTATTTTGAGATACTTTATAATGAAGCAAGAACTAAAAGATATTTGCAAATAGTCTTTTGAATAATATCCTATTTTCAATTTTCAATTACTGATTCTTTAACCATTGTCTTGACCACTCCTAATTCTGTAGTAATTTTTCAATGACTCATCTATGTTGAATCTTTTCGATAGCATTCAACTCATATTTTACAGACACATGTATTTTTCTCTGCCCCCTCACATTTCATCTGTTCATTTGACACTTAATTAAATTATGTGGTTGCAGTAACAAGTACAACTGACATAAACAGGTTTGGGAACTAACACAGTAGACTCTGGGTAATCACATAACCCAGATGGTGGGGAAAATGCCCAGATGTTCTAACTGAGTGATCTCTAGACCACCAACATCAACATCACCTGTAAATTTGCTAGACATGCAAATTCTCCAATGCAGCCCAGACCTATTGAATTAGAAACTCTTGGGGTGGAGCCCAGAAATCTATGGCTTAACAAACACTCCAGGTGATTCTGGTGCTCCCTAACATTTGAGAACGAGGCCTCTAGAGAGTAACCTACTAGTCCAGGCATTCTACACAAACATGGACCATGTTTCATCAAGGGAATAGAGGGCATCAGTTAATCTGATCACAGTGAAGAGAGCTTCTCATGCATGTCTTTATGTACGTGTAAACTATTTCTTTCAACCAAATTGCATCAGTCTATAGTGGACTCCTCTGGTACCCTAGGTCACATCCCCTGGACCACCCCTGATTTCAGCCTCGACTAGTGTAGGCAGGTCTGTGTGAGAGCCAACTCCTCTCACCCATGTTGTCAGTCTTTCCACCTTCCATCCCAGAGACTCTGTCTCCTGTCCCACAATCAGGGGACAATTCTGGAGCCATTCCATACTCTTCTCAGAAGATCCCAGTTGAAACTTGCCCCTGCTGCCCACTGTTATGTGATGAAGTACCCCCTTTGCTTTTCCTTCTTCCCTGTCTTATTCTCCCTGCTCCTTCACTCCTACTTCCTGGGATCTCATCCCAAATAAACTACTTGTACCCACATCCTTGTCTCAGGCTCTGCTTCCAGGAAAACTCACACTAAGACATACATTTCTTCATTTAATCTTATAACTTTGCATCTCTGCACATGTGTTCTGTCTCATTGTGTAAGGATGATTGATATTGTATTTAATCATACTGAAACCGTGCACCTCAGATTGGGACTTGAACCCACGTGCTGGGACTCGAACCCAGCCAAAACCCAGACTGGGACTTGAACCCATGCATCTGGGACTCGAACCCTGCCAAACCCACAGTCTTCCAGTTGAGATCACACATCTGGTTTCAGGACTTAATGAAGCTCAGGTTCTTGATGTCTCATCGCAGAAAGAATTCAGTGAGAGACAAAGTGATAGGTAAGAAGTGGATTCATTTAGAGAGAAACACACTCCACAGACAGAGTGTGGGCCATCTCAGAAGGTGAGAAAGGCACCAGGGCATGGTGTTGTCAGTTTTTATAGGGCTGGGTAATTTCACAGGCTAATGAGTGGGAGGAGGATTCCAGATTGGGGAGGGGGAGCGGGTTAAAATCCTATCCAGGAACATCAAATTTCTCTCAATTTATTTAGAGCTTCTAAATGTGTCTCATTGAGGAATTTCATATTTTTAAGATTTTGTCTTGCATCTTTTTATTTTGTTTAATTGTAGGTATTGTACAGTATTGTTTTGCTCTTATAATGATGACCTTCTTAATATTACATTTTCTAACTTTACTGCTGGCGTATAGAGAAATGCCACTGGCATTTGTCTTTTGATTTCACATTCAACCACCTTGCTAAAGTCACCTTTAATTCTAAAAATGTGTAGATTTTTGGGGGTTTTCTACGTACTCACTAATATTATCTACAAATAATGATAGTCATATATTTCTTCCTTTCCAGTCCTAATGTCTTTATTTTTCATGTCTTTATTATTCTTTGACAAGGACCTCTAGGACAGTATTGAATAGCAGTGGCATTAGTGGGCATCCTTGTCTTACTCCTACAAATCAATATAACAAAAACAAACAACCTATTTGAAAAATGGAAAGGCCATAAGCCCATAAATTCACAGAGGAGGAAAAAATATATATAACCTGTAAATATACAAAAAGATATTCAATTTTGTTAGTACTAAAGAATTGCAAACCAAGACCACAGTAATGCTATTTTATTCCCATTCGATTGGCAAAAATTAAGAAACCTGACATCCTAAGTGTTGGACAGGATGTGGACCACTGGGACCCCTTAGGCCTTGCTGGTAGGACCCAAGAGATGTTGGGGGTGGGGTCTAGCACACAGGAAATGTAAGCTTATGTTATTGTTCAAAAGCTTGGGTTATTAGATGGTGGGCATAGATGCTGACTACAGTCATCAAAGAATTCAACAAAAGGGTAAATAAGAGGGACAAATTATGAGTGTGTATCGTAAACTAAGGCTTATAATTAATCCTATTCTGGGCATCAAAAGTCCAAAAAATAAAAATAAAAAGGGAAATGAAATGTAAAAAAGAAAGTAATATTCACTCACAATCCCATTACTGAGGAACACCTACCATCAACATTTTCTGAACATTCTTTCAGTCCATTTTTATGCACATTTGTAGGTAGATTTGATTGGCAGATAAGAGAGAGAGGCATAAATAATGGAACTATAACAAAATTGGGATCATACTCTATATGCCGCTTTATAAGTTTATGGGTTTATTTATTTACAGGTTTTAAAAATTGCTGTTGAGGACACAGCGGGGGTGGGGCAGGAAGGGTAAGCTGGGACGAGGTGAGAGAGTGGCACTGACATACGTACACACTACCAAATGTAAAATAGACAGCTAGTGGGAAGCAGCCGCATAGCACAGGGAAATCAGCTCGGTGCTTTGTGACCACTTAGAGGGGTGGGATAGGGAGGGTGGGAGGAAGGCTCAAGAGGGAGGGGATATGCAGATATATGTATACATATAGCTGATTCACTTTGTCATACAGCAGAAACTAGCACAATGTTGTAAAAGAATTGTACTCCAATAAAGATATAAATATATATATATAAATAAATTTTAAAATAAAAATTAAAATTGCTATTGTTTTTTGTGACTTAATCTAATGCTTTTCTGCTCAGAAATGTTTTGAAAGCGGAGACAATAAAAATGGTATAAGTAAATGAAAAAGCAGTTAAAGAAAAGAAAAATTAGATTTGAGTCTAATTTTTCCTTTGTAGATAATTGAGAAAATGGTGCTAATGACAGAAAAAAAAAAAGAAAATTCTAGTAGGGGAGTTTGGGTGAAAGGTGATATATATAACATTAGAGATTTTTGAGTTGAAGGTGAACATCCAAGTTGGCTCTTCGGTTGAAAATTCAAGCTACAGGTTTGAATGTGCAGATAACAAGAGATGTCCGTTTGGGGGTCATCAGAGTGAGGATGATGATCGAAGCCAGGAACATGGACATTAGTGATGCCTAAGGAAGAAGAAGGATTTGAAGAGATGATTGATGCTAAAAGAGCACTATTATGACGGGAAGAACGAGCAGAGACTTTGTGAAAATCCAATATTTGAGAAAGTGAAGAGAAAGCAAGTGCAAGGGCTCCAGAAAAGAAGAGATCAGAGACATAAGGGAACAGGACAGTGTTGATGGGAGAAAAGGCAAGACTCTGAGGGTCAGTAGGGTCCAGTGCAGCAGCAAAACTAGAGGAAGATAAGTAAGCATTGTTGTTAGAGTGCGTGGAATAGAAATTCCATTGGAAGGCATCAAGGGGAGTAAAAGCAATGGAAATAAATGAGGGGTGTCTTGAGGGCTGCAACTCTGTGCCTTGAGCCAGCTGTGGGTAAACCAGTTAATCTCCCAGCTCCTTGGGGGGTATATTTTCATCCCTGCCAAAGAAGGGCTTGGGGAGGTTAAGGCCACACTCTTTGCAGGTAAGTACAGGATTCTGACCAAGCCCTTTCCGCTCTGCCATGTTACCTTCCACCCTACCAGCCTTGAGAACCTCCAGCACAGACATTTCTATTTCCCCGGGGCTGAGTGCAGGCCTGGCACTAGTAGGTGCTTTTCACTCTTTGCTAGGTGAATGGAAGAATGAAGACACCGTAAGGAACGTTCTCAGAGGCTCCTGGTTGTACCCTGGGGAATGGTGTGTCTTTCTCCAGCACGTATTCTCATACTGTCAGAGCTTAACCAGGCTCCTCTGGTTCTGCTTAGAAAATAAATGAATGTATCCTGGCATTCAGGGAGCAAACTGCTAGTGGCTAAATATTTTTTAATTTTAAATAAGTACCATGGGACTTCAGGGCTGAAGGATGAAGGCTTCTTAATTTGAACTTTAGCATCTTCATATCTGTTATTTTTCTTGAATATATGGTACAAAAATACTGACTGCATATGTATTTGCTAACATCCCTGAAATGATTTGAAAATGAAAAGCCTTAAGAAGTCACATTTGCTGTATTCCAAAAGAAATAGAAAAAAATGTGACATCTGTAGCCTAGATTACACAAGAGAGTTATGTTTCTTTCTTTTTTTAATCTGTTTACTGACAGGAAGAAAAAAATAGCAATAATGGGGAAAAAAATCTGCTTTCTGCCTAACACATGATTTGGCTGACAGCACAAAGAATCAGTTAATTCTACAGAAAACTGACAAGCTAGGTAGTGACTGGGATGAAGACGTAGAGTTCTCTAAATATCCACAAATATTTCTGTCTGATGCTTAACATTCACAAACCATTAGATCCAACAAGTATGTTTATGGTTTGATAATCAGCTGTCATTAAGAGATGAATAAACAACATAATGTTCATGTTTAGAAGGAATATACAAATGGGAGACATAACGCCAACAACCCAAGAGCATTTACCTTATTCCTCTCTGTAAAAAAGGAAGAGAAGTGAATCTCTGTAATTTTATTAGTTAAATTATATCTGATATTCTGTCTTAGCTGGCAGAGCTTCAGACAGATTTCTTTTTTTCACATGAAATTTACGATGTCAACCTGTCTCATCAGTTAGGAAAAGTTGCATTAAATTTACTAGATTAGAGATAATCATTCCGTGGCTGTATCTACATAGTCAACCCACAGCAGAGTCTATGCAAATACAACAATCCAACAATGTCTTTCAAGCTGAGAGAATTATTCACTAGTTTTAGTTGTAGCTCTTACCAGCTTAGGCAAGTCACTTAACCTCTCTGTAGCTCAAATTCTTCAACTGTAATGCAGAAATAATGCCATCGGCATTAGCTACCTCATGAGTTATTATAATAGACCTAGAAGAGGTATGTCAAGTAGTTTTACATAGATGGCAATGTGATGATGGTGATGATTTCATCCCAGTGCAATGGGAAATTGGCACGCAAATACATCTAACTTGGAGTTGACTGGCTGTTGATCTCCTGCCTAGCAGCCCTTTTACAACTCAAGAGTATTTGTACACCCATGTTCACAGCAGCATTCTTCACAATAGCCAAAAATGTAGAAGCAACCCAAATGTACATTGATGGATAAATAGATAAATAGAATGTGGTATGTACATGAAATGGAATATTATTTGGCCTTAAAAAGGAAGGAAATTCTGACATCCTAAAACATGGGTGAATCTTGAGAACATTAAGCCTGTTAAACAAGACAAATACTATAGGATTCCACTTATCTGAGGTCCCCAGAGTAGTCAAATATAGAGACAGAGTAGTCAAATATAGAGACAGAAAGGAGAAGGGTGGTTTCCAGGGAGTGGGCAGAGGGAATGGAGAGTTGTTGTTTAATGGGTGTGGAGTTACAGTTTTGCAAGATGAAAAGAGCTCTAGAGAAGGATGGTGGTGATGGTTGCACAACAATGTAAATGTACTTAACACTATTGAGCTGTGCACTTAAAAATGGTTAAGATGGTAAGTTTTACGCTATATGTATTTTACCACAATTTAAAATTAAAAAAATTTTAAACAATGAAGCTATCAAAAAAAAAAAACCCAAAAAACAAAAAACCTCTACAGTAGCTTTCCAGGTCAAGATTGAGCCTCAGCATTCTTCTTTCTCCTGAGACCCCATTAAAATAATACTGAAGAAATTTTAAAATGTAGGAGCATGCACCAGTGAAAGGAACTGAAGAGAGCTATCAGAGAATAAGTAATTTAAATGAATTTCTAGATGATGTAAAGGCAACGGGAGACTCTTGGTTATTGAAACGGAGCAGAGTGGGGAAGAACCTGGGGAGCAGGAGAGTTCAGTTGGTGCAGAAGTACCCAGAAAGTCTCCAGACTTGGAAACTGCAGGCCTCCAGGGGGCAGCAGTGAGGAGTTGGGCTGAAAATAGGCATTTGTTAAAGGTCTCTATTCTGAATGGTCAAGTCCCCACACAGACTCACACATTCCTTTCTCTGTAGGCCCAACAGGGGTCGGCCAGGCATTACTACCTAGGGGGAAGAAAATGGAGAGTTCTTCTCTAAATCAATTTATTTAATAAAAGTCTAGGGTGAACAAGGGCAGTTGGTGAGGGTGCTCTTGGCCCAGAACAAAGCACTCATTTTGGCATGTGGGGCAATCCCATCGCGGAAGCTGACGCTTAAGGCCCCTGCACCCTAAGGAATGCTAAACCTTCAGGTCAGCAAGCCCCAAACATAGCCTCAGGCCCCCAAACAGGCGTTTTTATCCCCTCTTCTCTAAATGCACCAGACATTTGAGGAAAATCTGCAACATTAAAGGGAAAGATAAATAAACAAGAACATCAGGAAAAATAACTCTGCAAGAAACAGAGATAACTCAAGAAATAGAAAAGGAATTTTTTTAAAACTCTCTATTATCCTCAAAGAGATTTGAGATTATATTGCATCATTAAAATAAGAGTATGATGTTATAAAAAAAGGAACAGACAGGGCTTCCCTGGTGGCGCAGTGGTTGAGAGTCCGCCTGCCAATGCAGGGGACACGGGTTCGTGCCCCGGTCCGGGAAGATCCCACATGCGGCGGAGCGGCTGGGCCTGTGAGCCATGACCGCTGAGCCTGCGCGTCCGGAGCCTGTGCT